>JAQFZN010000685.1:0-24651 GCA_034687075.1 Geophilus carpophagus
TTAACTTTGTAGAACGGTAAATAAATTTTCTATGGAAGTTCAAAGTGTGTATACATTTTTTTGAAGCACCCTGTATACATATTTTTTCAAATCAAAAAAAAAATTATTGAAATAATTTTTTGAATTAAATTCTAGTTAATATTTCAATTTTTTATTTTTCTTGAAAAAAAATATTGCTAGTGTGGGCCTGACCAACCACGGGGCCAAGTGTGGTGCACAATCTGCACTGTCCTTTCACCAGCTCCGTCTCAAATTCTGCCTAATTTTAGGGGTTTTTAGTATTGAAAAATCCTTTCTCTAATTATCACTAGATGGCGGTTTTCTTTGAGTTCAAGAGACAACTGATTCCTATTTCCAACTTAAACCACTTTTGTAGAACTTGAGACTTCTACATGTTCAAACTTCTACAAATAAAATTGATACTGTTCACACTAGGAGACAGCTTTGTACAAGTCACGTTAAGTCTCAACAGTCTGATTTGATTATACCTTGTTTTTTTTAACCTGCTTGTAAATGCTTTAAATACAGTCTGATTTTGCTTTATGGAAGCCAAATCAGACTGTATTTTACCTTCATATCACATAAATTTTATTTCCACTTCAACTCAGGTTGGTGGCAGCCATCTTTTTTCCATAGTCACATGACTCAAAAGGGGTGGGTTTTGTAGTTGTGACGTCAGGTTTAAGGAAACTTTTCTTGAACTTAGGTTTAAGAAAAGTTGGTCATTTTGTTTTGAATTCTACAAAACCTGTTCAAGTGTGAACAGGGGGTTTTTTAAAAGTGGTTTTGTACAAAATTAATTTAAGTGGAAACCAGGCAAGAGTTAAATTTAAACGAAAATGTAAAATGTTAGTTTTGATTATTCTATTCATAGTATTAAAGATAAACTAGCATTGTTTTTAATACTTACACAAATATGTTTGTATCTGCTTAAGAGTTTTCAATGATCAATGAAAACAGTTAAAATTATTGCTAAAGTTTAGTGATTAACTTAAAGGAACTTTGTAATATATTTTATCTTATCACTATTTACATTTGTCATTTAATGGAATTATTCATTTTTTGTTCAAATTTTTTTGAACTGAAAAAGCATTTAGTCGAATTTGTCTCATGTTTTTTGTGTGGTTTTGAATGAGATGTGTGTATTCATGATTATGTTAGGGACAATAGCAATTTTCTAGTGAAGATTTATTACTTTTCACATCAGACAAGCCCATTCATGAGAGAAGAAACATTTGAAGGGAAAATAGAAAAAGTATAGGGTGAGGAGGGGAATTGAAGTCTAAAAAAGCAATCAACTCCTAACATGGACTCAGAGGAAATGAAAAAGGAGAAAAGAATGGGTAAAAATAAATCCACACAGGAGTGTTGAAAGCTCATTGTTTCAAATGAGATTAGTTTTTAAGATATAAAAAAAGATATGATTGAGTGATCAGGTGAGGGGAATTACTTACACAGTTTTGATGTAAATAGTAAAATTTGAATAATGATTGGCACTGAGAGAAAGTTTTGTAGATGTAGAAAGACTAAAAACTCAAAATTGTAAAGTTTTTTATGTTTAAAATTTAATTTGATTAATGATAATGATAATGCAGTGACAAATTTATAACATGTTATTATAATAATTTATTTCTATTGTTCACCTGTAATATGTCATGTAGTTAGATTAGTTTTATCTGTGTGATAAATGGGTGTGTTGTAATACAAGTGTAGTTATATTTTAAATTTCTATGTAATTTTTATGCAACAAGATGTTATTTGGGAATAAATCACTGGAATAGATAAAGTATGGTATATGATTAGGCTGGCAGTTTATGTTGATACTTATAAATCTTATAAATCTAGGTGTCTTCACTATGGTCACTAGGGTGTAAAGTTCATGTTTTGAAATTGGGTTCCAGCTTCTTTCCAAGTCTTTAGAATCCTGAGTTTACACTTTAGCAACTATAATCAGGAGCAAATGGAAACAGAAAATTAGCCCAGGAGATTTGTTTAAAAATTGGCCCAGGAGATTTGTTTAAAAATTGGCCCAGGAGATTTGTTTAAAAATTGGCCCAGGAGATTTGTTTAAAAATTGGCCCAGGAGATTTATTACTTTTTATTATTTATATTTTTATATTTTACCTTCAAAATCAAGTATTTAACATTCAGAAAAAAATGTGTATGCTTTAGGATTTTTTGTTCCCATCTATTTATGAATTAATTCATTTGATAAGTCAGTTAGACAGGTAAGACACTTTGTAAACATTGCTATCCTACAGTCAAAGCCTTGCTTCCATGCAAACAGCAAGATGTTATCATTTGTCAATTCCTATTGGGTAAATGGTTAATAGTTGTACAGGTAAACGTCGTTTTATGCCAGGGTTCCCTTCCGAGAGACACCGGCGTAAAAAAAATCGAACACAAACAAAACAACGTGTAAAAGTGTGTCTGCTATTAGAATCGTGGCACCTACTGTCGTTTGGTGTTGGCCAAACCGGGGAATCCCACGCCGGCACCAACCGGCATAATTGTAAATCGGTGTGAATCGAACCAGTGCAATACGACGTTTACCTGTATAATGCAAAACAAGACACCTAGTGAGCAGTTCAGCAACTTATAAATCACACAAAATTCTAAAGTAATATATATTTCCCACAGTATACTATTATACAAGATAAAGTATTGGAGAAATGTTGAATTTTCTACTCCTTTTACAGCTATGTAATAAAAATAACCATTGCAGGCTTTTCCACCAAAACCTCTACATTAAACCCTTGTACAAAAAATTTCTAACAACACCATTGGGGCTACTTCCTGGTTTAGTTAGGATCTTCTGTTTTGCAGCTGCAGATGATATCATGGAAAACCATGAAAGTGATGCTCAGACATTCCTTTTGTGAAAAAAAGGTGCACACCTAGTGGTAGACAGCTGAATTAAGTTAGAAAGCTTATTAGGTGCATTTTAATGAGATTTCTCTTTCTTGTTAATGAGGTCTGCCATTGTCATAAAGTGTGTGAAGTTTAAAATAAACTGTTTATTGATCATTGAGAAAGAAAAAAATGTTTTTTATGTTTATTTCTTAGAATTGTGGTTAAATTGAGTTAAAATAATATAAACTGAAACATTTTTCAATGGTTTCAGTTTGGATTTAATAAATAAGGTGATATTAGTGTTGTTAATGTAGCATTTTCATTTGCTTAATGATGTTTATATAAATTATTTACACTTGTTAGGCATCAATAGTACTCTAGGATATTGTATAATTAGCATGGAAGTGAGCTTGTCATGTGGATTACATTACCAAGAGTGATTAAAGTACATTCATCATTAATCATATTGCAAAATATGGATACAGAGTGTACAATTAAATGAGAAGTGAATAGTGGTTAGAATTTCAATGAGGTGTGAGGAAATGAATTTTTTACAGGTTGTTTGATCATTATATATTTGCAAATTTTGTGTCATGTGATTAGGGAATAAAGATGGCTGCCAACAACATGAGTTAAGTTTTTATATGGTATAAAGTCTGATTTGGTTTTCATGAAACAAAATTGTATTTAAAGCAGATAAAGGAAACAAGTTATTAATTGGACTGATGAGATTCTACAAAACTATGACAACTGTGAACAGTGTCAATTCCACTTGTGGAAGTTAGAGTTTTAAAAAGTTGTAAGTTGTCGAAAAGTGGTTTATGCATGAACTAAGCAAATCATATCAGAATACAAAAAAATGTGTCACAAATGTGTCAGTGCAGTGTTCTTCAATCAGTGGTTCGTGGACCAGTGCCTATCAGTGGAAATTACCGAGTGCTGGCCTTAGACAGTTTTATGCTATAGACAAAGGCAAAAAATGCCGATCTTTATGCATAAATGCTCACAACTAGTCATAAATTTTTTAAACAGTGTACATGATTACTCAGTGCCGGATTACCCATTAGGCTGAGTAGGCTCCAGCTTATGGGCCCCACACCATTTAGGGGCCCCACAACAAAGAATAAAAATAATATTGGATTGGAGGAATGTCTTGCAGCCAATGAAAATGTTTATCAATGTTTGTTTTATTAATAAAATTGGTTTATCAAGATTTTGTTGTTCAAAACACATTAAGATATAATTTGCAAAGTACAAAGGGGGCCCCAAGATTTTGACAGCCTAAGGGCCTCTACATGGGTTAATCCGGCACTGTGATTACTTTTCAACTTTTTTATTATTTTTATTTTTTTTATTGTTTTTTAGATTTTGCCACCCCTTGAACAAATGCCACTCTAGACAGTTGCCTATATTGCCTATAGCTAAAGCCAGCACTGAAATTATTCTCTACTACGTAATTTCTTTTCATTGTGTGATTCAGGCACTATAATGAAATACTAGGGGTATTCCTGAGTTGAGTATTTCCTCTTCATATCTGCTAAATTCGTAAATGATACGAATCTGCATATCAATAAATATTAAAGAGCCAACCAGAAGGCATTATGCAATTTGTATTACCTAAGTAAAAATACGTAGCTCAGAGGCTTCTTTATTTTCACGAGATCCTCTTTGTATTTATATTCCAACATGGCATCTAAAATGTTAACCTTGCTTCAAATTTTTCTTCTCATCCACTAAACTAATCTTAAAAACTACAGCTTATAAGATTTGTGACCGCCTGTCATACCACCGGTACGACAGGGATCACGAGGAGGTAAAGAGAAGCCCCAAGGCTGGGAGATCCTGTCCAATCAGGGCCCTTCCCTGATTGGCCACTCCCACCAGAGGCAACACTCAAAAGAGGGACTGAGTCTGATACTTGCCTTCGACCGAGAAGCACCTTCTGAGTTCCACCCGGAACCACAGATGGATATTCCCGAGCAAGACAGTCTCGCCTACCGGGTACAGGGCTGCCGGGACATGGAAGTGCCATCCTGTTTATAGTCAGCTACTTATTTGGAGCCCGAAACAAAAATACAAAATTGTTTACAAAATTAAAAAAGGGGATTACCCAGTCAATACAATACGCACAACTTTACAGGGCCAGAACAAGATATGTGCATACAAAATTTCAACATTAAAAGCGACAATATGCAACTTGGGTACACCCCTACTATTTATTTACATTAGATTTTATTTTTAACTTAGCTCTTAGCTATTGCAAAATATTTCTCCTATTTTTGTCAGTCGACAGAGGTAAAAAGGTTGAAGAATACTGTGTTAGTGTACATTCTGTGCAGTGCTTAATCCTCACCTGGAGATATGATGCACTGACTAGTGGATTACACATTCATCTATCATCTCATGTGCTGAGGTGGTACTTACCTACAAGGGAAGGTGCATTCTATAAGCACCAGGGAAATCTATAGTTGATAAGTTCAGTGCTGGTTTTTCACTCAACCAGTTCTGTTTGCTCTGCTTACTATGCAGTGAGTAGGTAAAGAATGGTAATGCATAAAAGCTTCCCTTTGAATCCAGGGTGTAGTTGCCATTTGATTTACAAGTAGATCACTTAATCTGAGTTATGAAAAATGTATGAGTTCTAAAACAAAATAATTTTGACAATAAAGATAATTGTTGTAGCAGAGTAAATAATAAAAATTAATGCATAGAGTCTTTATTCTCTATTATATAATTCACAACAATACAAATAATTAACACAAAATACACACGTCAGTTACTAAGCAACAAACACTCATTAGGGGTCCACCAAAGAATGGTGATTAGTACAATAATTGCAGGTCTGGATGTTAAACTTGAAAAATCTATTAAAAACACTAGCTTGTTTTAAATGTTTACTTTTATTAAAGCTGTAAAACATAATTAGATGAAAACTTGAAATGGGTTTCTTTACTTTTATTTCATTTTTCTTATTAAAATTTGCAATTTATTTCAGCAACATGTCTTTATATCTCAGTTACAACCTTCTCGCGTCTTAGGACCTTATTAGATGTAGGACACCGCCCTTTGTTGTTTATTGCAACCAACTGAGTCACACTAATACAGCTGTCAAGCCTCGCTCTCATAAAACTATTATTACGTGTTATTTGTCATATTTGATGAATTTACATCTTTTTATGTGATCTAATTTGATGAAATTAATAATATCGCTTTTATTGCTTTTAACTAAAATAGATTTATTATTACTAAAAGTTGTTTATTGTTTAGTAAAATTGCTGATAAATTTCTAGTTGTTGAGTAACATGTCAATCCATCACCTAGGCAACACATGATAACTTGTAATTGCAGTTTGAATCTGAATCATGATAAAAATAACCGCAACTTGTTTTCTTAAAGGGAAACTACACTGAGATATAAAAATATTTTAATATTGTATACAAAGATGTGATATATATTTATAATAACTCTGTAATGGGAATTTTATATCTTTAAATGGCGGCTATTTGGAACTGGCGGCCATTAAAAAGTTGATGTTACGAAGTTGGGCGTTGAATATTTTGAAATTGTACACAAGGCAAAAGTTGGCAAGAGGAAAAGATGAGAATTAAAGTTTGCATGTGAAATCAAATGTGAAATCAAATGTGCATTATGCTCGAAACGGTAGCAGAATGAAATGTTGACATTGCAACGGCACACTTGCAAACGCATTACTGCCATACATATGGTACGCTTCGATTAGCTAGAACTGGTGGAAGGTCATGTTTTTAGATTATAAGCAAAACATAAGTCAGTCACAGGTAATCTGAATTCAAAAGGGAAAATTCATGATAGGAAATGGAATGAAATAATAAAAAGTTGGAATAAATTTTTTTTATTAGAAAAATTTCAAGTTTGTTTCGCACAATTTTTGTAACTGGTTGTAAACAAGTCATGCATTGATCGAAAAATTCGGGATAATAATGGCGTGTGTATATCCAATCTTAAAGATACAATTTGGTGAGTAATCGAATTAATCCAGTACTTTTTAATGGCTTTATTTAATATAATAATAAAATATAATATATACAATAAAAATAAAGAAAGATGACTGTGTAGATACAAACAGAACAAATTTCCCTAGTGGAGGAAAATGTAAACGGCGACGATCTTAAATTGCCGCCATTTTCATTCTGTGTAACCAGACGAGAAAATATCGTTTAAACCTTAATAATGGTAAGTATTAAGTCATTTTTTATATATATTTTTTAATTTTCACTAATACAATTTCTTTTTAAATTTTAGTGGATCAGCAAAATGTATTTAATTCACAATTTTAAGTCATGTGACTTAGAGAGTAACAAGAGAAACTGCATGAGCGCAACCATAATTTTTCATGTTTCTTGTTATGCTATAAGTAAGCTATTTTTATTTTTCTGATAATGTTGACTGACCGCAAGGTAGGTTGTATAATATGTGCAATAATTTGCACAACTGGCTTAATAGGAAAACAGCACCTTCTCTATTAGTTTACTTTACTAAGTAAACAGACGAAGCACTTAACGAACTCAATCCTCAACACGTACTCACTAAAATACAAAATTTAATTAAATGCAACTGATACGATTTTTTGGAAATAGAAATATTTTCAACATTATTAAATTCGATTGATTTAGTGAATGAAATGTTGTATAATTAACAGTTCATTTATTTCAAACGTTTTAAACCATTTGACAGCTGAATATATGTTTAAATGTCAAGTCTGCTTTTCAATTAATTATTGTAAATGTATCACTCAGTCAAATTAGTGACATTACTCAATTCTCTTTTGTGGTTTCAAAGATAATAAATTGTTACCATCAGACAAGAATTAATGTACGAGTTGATAATTTTACATTGCCTCTATTAATTAAGAGGTATTGGTAGTTTATAGCACTAGTTGTTGATGAGTTTTGAATGAAATGGTTGAGTATTCACGTGAGAACCTTCATTAAGGGAGATAAAGGATTTAAGAAAATTAAAGGGGTGATTTGATAATTTATTTAAATTGTTTTTAAAGCACAATTTAAAGAAATTTAAAAAAATTGAATTATTTCTCTTCCTAAAGCCAATTTTTTGGGTACTATAATTTTTGTAAGGGATTTGTTTAAATGATGTCAGGGTTGAAACTTTTTTACGACTAAAGAAAAAGCTGTAGAATTGTTTTTATTTATAGTATTTTTAGTAGAGATTTACTGAAAATGCAAATTTAATTTCTAAATTTTATGTCTAAATTTTATTCCCAGTTCCCGGTAGTGTGTAGGAACAGGATACAGCAGATCTAACTACGAAATTCAAAAACACACAAACATTCCCACTTGTAATCTACGAGGTAGAACTCAAGAACAGCCAATGGAATCATAAACTGCAGAAATGGCGACATGAAAAAGGCCAAGAGCAGAATCAAGCATTTCGATATGGGCCATAGAATTCTAGCTGCAACTTAAACTAAGAGGAACTGAAGCAAAGAAAAAGACATTTGCGATCCAAATAGTGGGTTCAATAATTTAATTTAGCACTACCAAAAGTCAATGAACAAATGCTAAGAAGATTGGAATTTATAGTTCTTCTCTCAATTGTGATTAAGGTAAGTGAGCTGTCAGGTAGGATTTCATTTGATTTAATCAATTGCTTACTTGATTATTTAGTGGGATTTTGTACAACTTATTTCCCTATTGATTTTTTAATTCACATTACAGGAGGAATGAGATAAAAGTTTTGGTAGTATGGAAATATTAACTTATACTGCTGTAGAATTTTTTCAGTGGATTGGGGTATGAATAAAAATTGAAAGTGTCTGATCATTGGCAAATTGATTAGTGAATTTTATGACTTTTTCTATAAAATCTACTTTACTATTAGTAATTAGTCACAAAAAAGCATAAGGTTTGAAATAGTACTTAGATACAGTGGAAATTATTGAACATAAAATTATATTCTGGTCCAGACAAAGTATAATACAGTAGTTAGATTCCCCAAAACACTGGTATGTGAAATTTGTTATACGAGTCCCTATTATAGGGCAATTCTCGAACTATCTTCGAGTGAAACAATGTCGTGTTATGGGACGATTTTTTTCCGTTTTTCAACCGTGGTTGAATGAAACTATTGCAAGAGTGCTGTGTTATTCAGGAGTTACCTGTAATTTCATGAATTTATTTTTTTGTACTGTGAAACAAAAATTGATTAACATGGAACGATTTTTGGATAATTTTGACTTTTGTTCGTCGAAAACAATGTTGATTGGAGAATAACATCTATTGTCAATCAGAGACAGTGCCACTCAATTCCAGAACAGATGTTGAATGAAAATTCTTCATTTAAAGTCTATAGTTTTTTTTTTACTATAATTCTGAATTTTGTGTTTAGTGAAAAATTACTTTAATAGTGCAAGTGTGAAAAAATAATTGCTATTTCACTTAAAGTTTAAATGAAGTTGCCCAAAGTAATAGATACAAGATTATCTTTAAAAACAGACATTTGTAAAAAAAAAAAAAAAAAAAAAAGATAAATTGACCTGGGTGAATTTTTCAGAAAAATGTCAATAGTCAACCATGAGAAAAATTCCAGGTCGTGATTGCCTTTTGAACCAGACAGTATGAGGGCCAGACACGAATGAATTGGACTGGGATGTTTAGTAGCAAACAATATAGTCATTTATTGAACTACACCTATCCTCTGATTTACATGGTACTTGTTTTACACGATTGGTAAATTAACGGATTTCAAAAAACTGATAAAAATGTATATTCAGCTGCAATTTACAGGCTTTTTCACTTTGAGTCATTTTGGAATCTCATTCCTCTGGTAGCACTGGATCTGAGATCTTCCCTTATTCATCAACCATTGAACTAGAATCGCATCAAGAACTATCAAGTGATAAAAGTGACATCATACCAATTAAGAAGAAATGACTGATGAAAGTGATGACAGTAATTAAACTTATTATTAATTTTGTTTTTTAAGATGTCTTACTGCTGTTGCACATAAATAAATGACTAAATTATGCACATTTTAATGTTTTTTTCGTTTTACACGGTTTTACATAGCAAAATCCTAGATTTTGATTTACACGATTTTGTGCAGAACTTATCTTCAGTGTAAATCGAGGGATAGGTGTATAAGACAATTCCCATGTGAAATCTCTAGATATACACTGTGTTACTGACCGTCAGTGCCATTCAAAGCCCCAAGTATTACATCCTACGAGGATGTAAAGGGTTCTTTGGCATTTAACCATGGAGTTATAACAATTCAGGTGCCATTGAGTGTCTTACTGGGAAGGTCATGTGAGGATGCATCATTTGCATGAATGTGAGTGAGGAGAGACACTTCACCTCCTTCCCACAACTCAAGTCTCGATCGCTCTTTAACTATATGACAGGAGCAGTGCTTCTGTCGGCATCGAGCAATGGACTTACTCATGTCTCACTCAGCAAGATCAAGTCATTACCTTCTGGTTGGGAGTTAGCTTATGTCATGTGACCAGCCCCAGGACACATGATGGTCCAAAAGGCTGTCACAAACTGCTGTATCTGATTATTTTGTTGGCTACAATCTACTGAATGTACATGTCTACAGAAGAATATCTAAACCATCTGTAAATATAAATGTCAGCTAACCACATTATATGATTGGCTGATGACATAATTTTAATCAATGATATTATGTTGTTATTTCTATTATTTTAAAGTTAAATCATCAATCAATCAAATTATGTGGTTGAATGATATATTCATATGATAAATTTGGTCTGCTCAGTCACCAGTTGCTGTCTAAATTTTAAAATTAAGATCAGCCAGCCGCTCTCTAATTTTAAAAATTGGGGTCAGTCTACTGCTAATGATAATTGGTTGCATACACCCTGCAATTGAATCACATTGACCAATCATATTTATTTTATGATAAATATTCCACTATTTTTGTTTTGTTATTTTTCATAAAATTTTTCTCAAATTAAACTTCTAAGTCTCCTAAATTTTACTTTGGAATCTTAACTTTAATGAAAACAATTAAGTCATAAATAGCATGCAGTTTATTCTTTTTACTATTAAATTTAATTCTTTTTAAATTAGCTCATTTAGTAAAATCAGAGTAATTTCTGCAAGTTCATTGTAATCAAATTTTGAAATTATTTTATGCTTAGTTAAGTAAACCATAAATGAACTCTTTTTTTATTGCTTTTTTAATCAACTGCTATCTTTCACCTAAACACGTAATGAGGATAAATAACTAGAAAACGTATATGACACAAAATATCTCCAGTTACAGAGAAATTAGATAGTTATAGCTAATTAGAGTTTGATATACTTGGCTGATAACCAAGTGATATGGTAAATGACATGCTAAAGATACTTTAGGCAAGAAAAATGTCTTAAACATGTTATCATCTTTAAGGTTATTAATAAAACTGAGATACTGAAAATTAGCCAACACCTTTTACTAATGACAATGTTGAGTGAAACCATAAAAAATTTGATCATCTTCGACTTGTTAATTGAAGAAAATAATAAAATGTTAAATATATTTTTACATTCCTTTTTTTTACATTTTTTTTTACATTTTATACAAGTTTTTAGCCAGGTTTGAAAATTTGTTTACACAGCTGTAATTGATTAAAAATGTGGATGGAATTAAGTGGAAGACATTTATATGAATTCATGTAGGGTTTTAATGTTGTAGGAATTAAGTGTGAAGAGATTTTTCTTCTTTAAAAGTCAGAGTTTAAAGCCCAGCAAATGACCCACTCTTAGTAGCACTTAAACATCTCATTTTCAGAAGCAACTTCTTTAGAAACGAGGTATATAAAAGAGGAAAGCTGCAGTTAAGTTGAAGAGTACTCGCTTGTTCAAATTAGTTTTACAAAGAAACATGAAATGTGATTTGACAATGAAAAAGAAACTGTGTTAGACTTTGGTTTGTTTATTAACTTAACTCGTGCATATTACAATTGCACTATCTTTTAGCAATTTTGGTACAGAATATTTTAATAATCACTGGCTTCATTAGTGTAGTGGCAGATCCAGACAATTTCACCAGGGGGCAATGCACAAATTTTCCAATAAATAAAATAAAATTTTAAACATTTTAATCACTCAAAAATCAAAAAATGTCTTTCAATTTTTTTTTTTAAAAATTGAAATATTACAAAATATTCTTTTCAATTCAATGTTTATGGTCCTTATAAAAGTCACTTTAGCATGGTTCAGCGTTGCAACAATCAAAATGGCAACTTGTGCCTACTACACGTGTGCATGGGACTCATAAGTGACTAATGCTGTATTTTTTCAATTCTAAGATGCATTCTTTTCCCGTATACAGTGATGTCTCTAAAAACAGCATGCGTCTTAGAATCGAAGAAATACAGTAACTGATTCTTAGTAAGCGTGTTCAATAGAAAGTGACTTCAATAAACATTTGTAAAAGTGTTTTCGAATTAAACCACCTTTTGTTTAGCAAACATTTATGATGGGATATTCGTGATACGATTGTCTTATAGCATGCGCTGTTTGTTCGTGAAGCTGCCATTAATTTGTAGATAGATCGGTGAGTTGTTTTGATCATTTTTCTGTTTTTAAATAACATAAAATATTTTTTCAAACTAATTTTATTGCTATCAGTTTGAAAACTGATAAGAATGGAGAAATTTGTAGTAAATTACTAGTTGTAAGTGCATACAAACATACATACATGATAAGAACCTAAAGAAATGTGGTTTAAGCAAACATGATGATGTTTATTTACACCACCATTCCAATCAAGTTTCAGAAATTCCTGAAAACTTTTGTTTTGCTTTTGAAAGTTGGCTTGTACAGTGTGGCACGAATTGCAAAAGAAAATGTACATTTTAGGACTTTTTTTGTAAAAAAATAAGTTATGATTTGTAAAGTGTTAACATTTGTTATGAATGTTTACATAGTTTCTTATAATATCAGGTTTTATATGTTTGAATATTTCATTAAAAATTATAATACAAAATAATAAAATTCAAATAAAAATACAAAAGTATTTTGGAGAAATTATTTTAATGTATACCTTGTTTTAACTTGTCATACAACTATACTGCACAATGTGCTTTTAATAAACACACTAGAAAAGGGGTCAACAACCTCTTTTACTAGGAGAACATATTTCAGAAATGTGGGAGGCAGGCAGGCAGGCATGGTAGGATGAAGAGGATTGATAATTAATGCAAGATTTGACATTTATTGTTGAAATATCTAAAATTTAGAATTTCTTTATATAAATAATCTGACCGGCGGGCATCTTAAAAATTGCATGATGAGCACCACGTTGCCTACCCCAGCATTAGAATCACCTACAATCTGACTGAATTCTTTGACAATCTGCATCAATTTTTTAAAAACTAATCGTCAGATTGATAGTTGAATTTATAAATTTTTCCGTTATTCAATTGATTCTTTACTTTGTCACTTTCTAATTCTGATTTGATTTATGAGTTGGAAAGTGTTTTGCAATGCAAATTAACTGGTAGACCCTTAGAGCAATTTAATGGATCTTTTCCAAAAAAAAAGCTCTTGCTTGAGTTGTGATTCTAATAAAGATTCAATGCCAAGATTGGAGAGTTAATTTGGTGTGCTTAAAGATTCTCTTTCTCATTCCTTTCTCACTTGATGCGTCTATGTTTTTGCTAGCTTGTTGAATTAATAATTAACTTTATCGATTTATTGGTTGCTTAGGCAAGAAAGTTTAAAATATTTACAATAAGTGAACATTTAAATTAAATGGTTGTTATCTTTATATTTAATATTTAATTTAACTTTTTTGGGGATTAAAGAGAAGAAATGAAACTTACAGAGTTAGTAGTTCTCACAATTGACACCAGGTTCATTACTATATTTTCTTTATGGATTTCTTGATAATCTACAAATAGAAAAAGAAAAAATATATAATGATAGTCTTTTGAGTGCTGGAAATTCCATAAACTGCCATATTGATTCATTTTATGAGTAAAAAAGGAAAGAAATAAGAAATATTGCAGCCATTAAAGTTACATTAAGTTTTTATTTTTACTTTAATTGTTTAGATTAGTTTATTTCAGTAAAGATTTTTCAATTAAAAGTTTTAATTTTTGCAATTAATGATGTAATAAGGATTTAAAATTAAACAGCTTAAAGGTAATCACAATCTTCTTTTCAACAGGTTTTTAATTTCTAATGGCTTTCATAAACTGAACAATTTTTTGAATAATAATATTATTGCAATTGAAAATGCAGCAATATAGATTTATAATGCTGCAAAAGGCAATAGTTATTAATGCTAACACTGAATATTCTATTTTATTGATTAAATGCAGCATTTAATCAATGGTGTGGCTTAAATGGGATTAAAGTACAAAGTTTCTCAACAAATTATGACCTACTGCCCTCATTATGATGTGAATTAATGAGTTTATAAGAAAAGATGTCAATTTATATTTAAAAATAAAAGTTCTTAGGTTAAAATTGCAATAAAAAGCAAGGAATGAATAATACAGTAGAATGTATTGAAAATTCTAAAGAAATTTCAATGTTTTGAATTTACAACTGAAATTGTGGTATGTGAATTGAAAAAAGTGCATTTGCATAAATTGTTGGAACTAGTTTCAGATATACTCAAGACTGGAATGACAATTGAGAGAATAGGCAAATTGGTTGGGAAATGAAGTTTAGTTTGGATGTGGCAATTGTCTGACAAGAGTTTGGTTTTTTATCAGTTGTGTTATTGGGTGGTTAAATGAAATCTGAAACTGATAGAGAAACTCATGATTAGATTTTACAAAAAGTACTTTTTATATATTTAAAAGCTATCACTTCCTACTTTTAACAATTGGTATACTGAAATTTAATTGCCTGCATCCATTTTATATTTGTTTGTTGGCATCTTAACACGAACAACTGGCTGACTTAGTAGTTAGTACTTCTGGCAATTTGCCTTGGAAGCTGGCAAATTTCAACACTAAAGTAAATTTTCTACAGTGTTAAAGGAAGATCATCAGACTTTTCAGTAAACGAACTAAAGTATATATATAAAATATATATTAAAAATAAATTAACTACCATAACTAAAAAATTACTTATACAGTCAAAGTTCCACAACTGGAACTTCTAACTCAAAGTTAAATTTGCGATTTTTGAAGACTGAACTTCCTAAACTCGAATTTTTTAAGGTACTCAATGTGCACATAATGACATTGTGGAGATGTCGTGACTTCTAAAAGAAGTCCAGAAGACATCGGATAAACGTCAGAAAATGACGAAAATTTTTTGGTTAAGAAATAACTAAATCATGACATCAAGAAGAGGTCTTGATTTGGTTGTGACGAAAATTGACGTTCTTACGAAAATTGATGGATGTGTGCACATTGGGTATCCTAGACATACAACAGTTAATTCGGCGCAGGCGTAAAAGTGAGTCGGCTTAAATTGAACTAGCTTATATTGAGTTCTACCTGTATTTATGTGCTAGGCTGTACTTAATGATAATTACTGTTGCTGTAACAATTGCAAATATGAGTGACCAGAAAATAAAACTGAATACACTATTGTTATCTGACAGTGAGGTTGATAAATAAAATTCACAAAGGTATAAAAAATAAAAAGGAGATTATCACAGACTTTGGGATTCCTCCAAGTACACTTTCTACGATTATAAAAAACCGGGAAGAAAATCTGAAGAGAGCCAAAAAGTGTTATTTTACTCATTTTATAGTTATTTCTGTAACTCGGATTTTCTATATCGAATTTTTTTTGGTGAACTATGGTGATTCAACGGAGGAAAGTTTAACTGTATATCTATTTAACTCAAGATCGTAGAAAAGTATTTTTAAAACTATTTGACATATATGTAAAAGATTCTTGACAGAGACAAAGGTCGCCTTGTAGGCATAATTTTTATTTGGGTGATGAACATCTTTCTCTCCAGAGCTCTAAAATTAGCTCTATCTCAAAACCAGTTCCAGACTTTAAAGGAAAGGAAGTTGTGATGGGTAACTGATAGAAACTACTAATGGTAATGATAAGGGACAGTGAGGTACAATGAGAACACTTTTAGAAATGGGCCATTTGTGGGGTCTGAGGAATAGATGGAAAGCTGAAATTTTGCACACATTTGTATTAGTATCATGCACATAATGTGTAATTTGGAATTCTTAATTTCAACCTGAAATAAAGTTGTGAATATTTGTTTTAAGGAATGCAAATTGTCTCATTGTTTCCCAGGATGAGCAACAATGAGACAATGCTTGGGATATATTGAGACAATTTTTTTCTGTATTTTGGCATGTAAACAAGTGTAATTGAGTGAAAA
Source organism: Geophilus carpophagus (assembly GCA_034687075.1). Taxonomy (NCBI): domain Eukaryota; kingdom Metazoa; phylum Arthropoda; class Chilopoda; order Geophilomorpha; family Geophilidae; genus Geophilus; species Geophilus carpophagus. The sequence continues at coordinate 16,177 of JAQFZN010000685.1, forward strand.
TTAGTTTTAAAACTCAAAGAGCTTCAATGGGACCTGGTCAAACAACATTTTGTGTACTCCATTAGATTTTATTATAAAATTTTTAAATATCCAAAAATTAAAGAAATCTCTAACTTAAATTGATTTATTTTAAATTTATTATTTAGTTTTATATAAAATAATAAAAAATTAATTTTAAATTATATTAAAAATACTTTGTGTGCTTTAGATGGATGTTTGTATTGGCTTCATTAACAAATATTATTTTCAAAAATCAATAAGAAATGCTTGTCCACAAGTGTTAAAAAATTTGAAGAATGCTACTTTAAATGAATAATTAATTACATAAATGACCAAATTTAAAGATCCCATCTCATAGTGGTGGAAATGAGAACTAGTGAAATGATGCAAGTGCCTCTTTGACTTAAACTTTATTTCAGTGTTTTATTTTCTAGTAAATAAAAAATTTTATTTGCAGTAAATATAAAGAAGGTATAGTTTTGGTATTTAAGACTTTTTATGGACAATAAAAATAAATAGAGAAGGAATAAAATACATTTGTATTGTAGATAGCAGGTTACATTGCAATAGGTTTTATTTATGTTGGCAGTTGTGTTTGAGCTTCATTAACCAAGTTGTGACCCACATGTAAAAAAGCAATAAAATAGAGCTGTATATAAGATGAAGTGGTCTTTAAATAATATTTTTTCTCTTTAAGCAACACTGAACACATGTATGTGAACTCTTCTTGAAAATCCAATGAAAATGTTCTTGACAGAAAATAGCAATCAACTGTCTCAACTTGGAAGTGACAGTATAGATTTTTTACATTTAACTTTTAGTTTGATAGAATGAAATAAGTTTTCAACTTTTTGATTTTTTTAAATTTCATTTTTGGTTGTTAAAAATGAACTGTGAAGGATTGTCAATATTGAAAAAATTGAATTAAAGGTGACAGTTTTATTGACTGCTTGTTATTGAATGTGTGTTGAAAATACACAATGAAATACTCCAATAGGCTTCAGAGTTGAGAATTTATTGTTTTTTATTGAATAAACAAAGAAACTAGAAGAATTTTATATTACCTACTTTAATTTATATCATCTACTTCTTTACAGGGGCCCCATCAAAGAAATAAAACTAATAAAGAATTTAAAAAATACAAAAAATACTTTATTATCTTTATAATAGACTTTATGTAATAATGATATAATTTTCAGATTATCTTGTGGTTTGCAATATGTTAATTAATGCCCAAGGCCCTTATGCCTTGCTTACATTTGCTTTATGGTAGCTGTTGTCATCAAGAATTCTGCAACCCAATTACACTAGATAATAAGTAGTTTCCCGAGGAAGACTTTTAAGTAAATACTCTTACTTCTTGTGTAATTGATGGAAAAGTGCATTAACTTCCAATTTTCATTGCTGTACTTTGTTGCACAACATAAAAATCAAAGACCAGTAACTTAAAGATGATAAAACATTTACTATGTAAAGGGTGTCCCAACAAGAGCACTGGATTTAATTTTAAAGAAAAACACATTTATTTTCACCATTTTTGTAATGTGTTTTTACAATAATTAAACGTTGTTGGTTTGAATACTTCTCCATATTCTTAAATCGCGTGGTCTGTACGTGACAACTGTCAAAAAAAATCACCGTACAACTCGTATTAACAAAATGGCGGCAAATTTAAATCCGGCGCTCTTGTTGGGACACCCTTTACATTGAATTACATTAAAATGAGACATTTATTGCTGAATTACTAAATTAAATATTAAATTAGCTTATCAGGTGAATCATTGTGTTTGGATAAGTTACTTTTAAAAATAGTTTTCTAAACTATTGAACTTAAATTCAATATTGATTTTATTTTTTTTTAACTCTTGCAATTAATGAGTGAAACATCTGTTACTGACCTTATAGTTATTTGTGTGTTTATCTTTTGGTTTTCATCTTGGAACAACAAGAATCCATTTGCTATACTGATCATTGAATTATCTTGAGAGCCATTTTTTTTAACTTTTGCATTAGGTTAGTATATTATTAATGCATTATTACAATAAATCTTTAATATCAGTAATGTACTATCTCTGGACAATTCAATTGTGTACTAACATTCCTTTTTGTTAGTTAGAGAAATGGAGGACTATTAGGTGGGTTCAATCTAAATGCTTTCTGAAAACCAATTTTGTTTGAACTGCTAAGAAATCTTGCTTTATGCAAGTTGCTATTTACAATAGTTCTCAGAACTAATTCTAAAATTCCAAGATAACAATAAAATGGTGCCCAAAAAGCTACTTTATTATTAAAACAAGATGGTGGCAGATGAAATCAGATTTCGTAGTTGGAAAGCAGATTTTGCTATCAGAAAGCAGCTCTAATGATGGTTTCATGAAGTTGGCTTTTAGGAAAACTTATTTCTAAGAAAATAAAGCACAGCACCCCTACATTTGAAACTCGAGCACATACTAAATTCAATAGGTGCATTCAATATCTTTGCTTTTGTGGCTTTGCTTTTGTGGCATTGCTTTTGTGGCTTTTTGAGACAGGAAGTAGATATAATTTACGTCATTTTAGAAAATTGGCTTTCTTGAAAGTCGATTTCAAAATAACCACTTTGGACTTAGTTTATGATAGCCAAATCAGCTTTCTGAAAGCAAATCTGCCGCTATCTTGTTTTGATCTAACTTGGTCTGTTTTTTATTGGTCAAGTCTTAGAATCCCAGAAGTAGTTATGAGAACTGTTTTGGAAAGCAAAAAAAGCATGATTTTTCAGTAAACTGTCAAAGTTAACAGCTGATATTCTCAAAGGGTGTTTCTTGTTCTCTGCTTAGACTTAAATGTTAATGACATCTTTACCATACGGTGAATACACAATTACAGAACTGTACAGGTAGCTTAAATTATCTGTAAAGGACATAATTCTGTGTTTACAAAACAATCCAAGCATTTGTCATGAAGTTATAAAAATTTATAACTTTTAGTATGAAAAGCCAATATATTTAATGCACATATTGACTGAATAAAAATTTACCTAAATCGATATTTGGCTGGAGTTAAGTTTGTTATTTAATTATAATTTATTATCTCTTGTGGTTTCAAAGGCTATGTGATGCAAATTGTAAGAAGTAATCAACAACTGAAACCACAAGTTGAATAAGATAAAAATTTAAAGCACAATCTTCAAAGCAAAGCTAGTTCAAGTCTAATGCGCTGAACCTGAGAACAAGCCAAGAAAGCAGATCAGTGGTTTGTTAGACATGTGAATGCTTGCTGCTTGCTGCTTGTCATAAACCTTTGATAAAACTAAAGAGCATGATAATAGCTATGTTCAATGTATAAAAACTAAACTTTTCTGGTTTATCTAGATAAATTGTTGAAAGGTAAATATTATTTATTTATTCTTAAACACATACTAATGATTTTTATTCTAAAAAATTCATTTTAACAGATTTGAAATCATGAACTTGTAGCATAATGAAAAACTAGTGACGCAAGCAAAGAAAAAAATTCTAAACAATACAATATAAACACAATCAACAGAATTCAGTATAAATTCTACAGATAACACACAAACTTAACAGAAATGGATTGTGAGTTTGTTATATATTTGCAATATATTTAAACTTAGTATAATGGTGCATTAAAATTCGAAGTGTATTACAAAATTAAATATTTAAAAGTAAAACTTATTAGTTTGTCTGCTATGTTTATTACTACTATTTTAAATTATTTGTTAACTTAATGTTGGCTTTTAAGTTTATTTAAATGTTATTTAAATATAAAAACTTAATAACCACTTTTTAACATGATTATTTTAATTTTCTGTAAAAAATGAAAGAATTAATGTAAATTAACGAACATTTCTCCATTAAAGAACATGATTATTTCTGTTCTCTAAGAAACAGAAATTTATCTGTACAAAAATAGGATTTTTTTTCCATTTTATTAATTAACAGATATTTTACTGTTAAAATCTACAGAAAAATTCTATACTTTCACTGAAATTTATTAGTGTATACTCATTAAAACTTGTTTTATACTCTTTTTGTAGTTGAAATTAAATATTTTCTGCCAAATAAGAACATGCTCTACAACTTTATAATTGGAAACTTTTCTCTATCTCAGTTTAAAAAGTAAAGAAACTGAATGTCCTTGAAGATGATACTCAATATCAGATTTATGTGAGGCTTACTCAACTCCCTATTTGCTCCCTTTATTAGTAGTAATCTATCTGCAAAATATTTTCAATAGAAACAACCTTTTTGTTCACTACGTATATTACAACATGTTTTTTGGATAAATTGTAAATATGCTTTAATACTTTGGATATTTTGGATATTTATTATACTCGTTGATGACATTTGATTTGATACTTTTGACAACATCTCTAATATTATTATTTAAATTTCTTGTTAATTTCAAACTTTCTCGACTTTGAAATTAAACTCAATATTGACATCTGATATGGATTTCATGCATAACAAAAGCATGAGCTGTTTTTTAATCATAAAACTCTTGCGAAAAACATATTTTCATCTACATCAGTTTGATAAAGTGGAAAAACAGATTCCAGCATCATGTTACAAAATAACCGCGTTATTTAGAAATATCCCAATTTATTTATATCATTTGAAAATCAAATAAACATTTGATATTAAGCAACTAAGTAAACTTTATCTATTACTCAAACAATAATTCAAACAGCAATGAAATTTACAACACATTTCACCTTCTCCATCTTTTATTTAAGAATTAATTATGCCTTGCAATTAATTTATGCAGCTATTAAAAATGCGGGTATCGTTTTCAGAGAGATTAAATCCCGTCATTTCAACATTACATCCACGTGGGTGGTGGGAAATAAATCAAAAAGACAATAAATGTTCTTTATATGAGCCAAAAGGGGGTATATCCTATAATAAACACAAAACACATTTTATGTCACAATTGCATTCTAAGAAATCTTCAGAAAAGTTGAACAAAGAGTGTAGAATATGTTTGTACTAATCCATCCTTTATTCGACTTTCATATCTCTTTTTTTATTGGGTAAAAATTTCCTTTTAATTGGAGGAACCACATGGGTTTATTCTTTTTTTGGGGTTTTTCTCTTCTCATCCCTTTTGTTTGAATCATTAAGCTCAGATGAGTCGAGTCATTACTTTTATTTCTTTGTGAGGAAATTTATTGTATGTGAAAATTCCATGTTTAAATGCACAGAATTCTTTTTTTTTATGTAGGGAAATTAAGCTTAAGGTATGAAAAGATGTGTAAGTTTAGAGTTTGATTGATAGGGAGAGAGATTGGAATTTTTTTTATTTATTTATTTTTTTTTTTTAGTTTCATAATTTATAGAGGACTTTAAGTAGAATTTTTCGTTTATTTTTCTCCATTTAAAAGTCCAGTTTATGATTTAAGGACGAGGTTTTATTTTTAGAGAAGTTTGGGTATGAGTTTGACGATGTTATGCGGCAGTTGGAAATATTTGAATAGTTATGACATACTAATTTAAACCATTATGAATTATAAATTGATATTTTCTGACGTCATTTTAATGTCACAAAGCCGTTTCCAGAAAATCATAATAAAATCGAAAAAATAATATTCCTGGTTTTATCAATACCATCCGTTTAGGTGTAGCCATAAACATCAAGTTTAAATGCTTTTTGAAATATTTATTAAATTATTAGATATATTTTTACGCTATTTACAAATCAATACAATTTATTTAAAGTCTGTATCTGCGTAGAAGTTTAATTGTTGCTTTTGCGTGAAAGGTAATTTGACAAATGTTGATTCGAGTGAAAGTTATGTTACGTGTGGGATGGGCTAACATCGATCAGTCAAACCGTTTAAAAGCCGTCTTCATTAATTGGTGTGTGACTTTGTTCACAGAGATTTACGGTAATTTGAGAATACAGATCACCTTTTATCTTAATGATCACTCTTTATGCGTGTAAGGTGTAATCAACACTTGAAATTTTCAAATTTATGAAATTCTCATTATCCACGAAGTTAGAAAAAGGCTTAATGATGGTGCAGCAGTGAAATGTGAATGTAAAATTAATTAATTAATAGAAAAGATATAAATAGTAATTAATAAGTGTTTAATTTCAGCTGTGTCATTTGAAAGTGGTGTTGCAGGTGTGTCAAAATTCAATTTTTTGAAATTTTAATTTATTTGCCGAAACGAATTTAATAATTCATAAAAATTGATTTTGGGATTTGTTTTAAATTTACGAGAATTTTTTTTCTTTGTTTAATTTTTTTTCTATTTACAGGTTTATATATATTGGATTTTTTTACGCGGCAATATGTGGAAATTATATTACTTTCTTCGCTACTAAAAGATGTAAAATGTTATTTGATTTGATAAAAAGGAACTGAGGAAGAAAAAAGTAAGTAAAATTTAATAAAGGTTATGCAAAAGTCAAATAAATGCTCAGAACAGAAAGTAGATTTTATGATGTTATTATGAATGAAATTTCTTTGAAACTTGTTTGCTGAAATTTGGTTATTGCAAACTTTAATGAAAATTATCTGTAGAAATACTGGAATATTTATTTAAAAAAATTGAGAACTGAAATGTACAAAATTTAGGAAAAAAATATCTAATAATTTATATCAGTCAAATATTTTATTCGGTTTTCTACTGGAGTCCTCAACAGAAGTGTTCTCTAAGCCCCTGACACCTTAAATCCAGCACTGTTTGTTGGATTTTTTTCTACTAGGAACAGAAATGGTTAAATTTGTTGGTTATTTTCCTTTAAATTTAAGAGAATGTTTCTAAACTTAGTACAAATCTGTTAAATTTGATTTCTTACAATTTGTTCTCCAATTTCACTTCAGTGGCCTCAATTTTTTTTTTTCACTAGATAAATTTGTTCCATGTTTTTATATTTTTTATTTTCTTGTTTATTATTTTAGGTCTACTACTTAATCAAGTTTAAAACTCTGAAATGTAATCAACCATGTCATATATACTCAAAATCGTTTACTTGGCTTCTATATCAACATACAAGTTTCAACATTGGATATGTTCAATATCTAAATGTTCTCTGAATGAAATTAACAAAATCGGTTTTTGACTTTAAATTGCTAACATAAATTTTGCTCTAAATAACAGTTCTTAGAGCTTGTACTAAGATTCCAAGATCACAACAATAAAATGGCACATGCAATGTCATTATTATCAAAATCAGATTTAAGCAGATTTTGCTTTCAGAAAGTAACTCCAACAATGCTTTTATGAAATTGGCTTTCTGAAAGCTGATTTCCAAAAATAGCTTAAATTGCATCTAGTTTCTGTTTTGGAAAGCAAGGAAAGTGGAGATATTGAATGCACGTATTGATTCAATATTCTATTCTGTTTGGCACAATAACTGCCAAATTGTTTGGAATAAATAATATAAGTGATCTGTCATTTGCTGATTTTTTAATACCTTCAGCTATTGATGGTTGTTAGCTGAAAGGAAATTTTTCACTGTTTTTAAGATTGATTAAAGATTTTGTTTGCATTCTGAGTGCAGCAGCTGTGAGCTGCATTTAAGCTACATGGAAAATCACTATCCAAGTGAAAGACAATCAGGAAGACTCGAGCGCAAACCAGTCAACTGAACTTTATTTCATAACTTTGAACTTATAAATATTTTGGCTGCATAACAGTATGTTGAGTTTTAAATATCCTAAAGAGATATAAAAACAATTTTTTATTTTAAAATAAAGATCATATTAGAATGCTATTTTTACAAAGTGCTGAATTATGAGAGGAACTTACAGTTGATTGGAAACTAAAATTTATATATCATTTTTTTAAAGTATTGCTGAATGCTAGCTTTAGGTAAAGGCATTATAAGTGGCTGCTTATGACTGCTTTTTAGGCATTAGGTCTGTTAGGGGTCACAGATTGATGGTTAGAGGATATAGAGCTATGGACCAATCTGGGAGTTTGCTCGTAATTGGCCACTAGAGGGATTCTAGTTGATCTCAGATTGTTAGTTGTTGTTTGGCCATAAGCTAAGGAGATCATTATTTGTATTTATACATCAAAATTAATAGAACAATTTTTTTCTCAGAAAACTGAAAACAAATATTGATCAACATTTATAGTAAAGGGCAGGGTTGGCACAGCTACAAAAAATATTATTGGTACCACTGTCAGTGGTAGGGATTTTTACTGCTACTATTTGATACTGCAATTGCTAGATTTTATTGTACCAACTAGTACAAGTAACAACAGGGCCAAGTTTAGGTATTGTAGGGCTCTAAGCACAAAAGTTTTGCCCCCTGCCCTCCCCCGAAAAGTTTAATATTAAAAAATTGAAAAAATATACTTATTATTATCTCTTTATATATAATTAATATAAATACATATGCGACAAAGAAAAAAATACTCACAAAGTTAAAAATACACACTAGGGGTATACCCGGGTTGCGTATTTCCCCTTCGTAAAGTTAAAATTTCGTATGTGAGTATCTTGTTCTGGCCTCGT
>JAQFZN010000686.1:0-24607 GCA_034687075.1 Geophilus carpophagus
ATTCCTAATCTCTTACAGATCCACATTAATAAAAACAATTGTTAGCCTCTACATACAGTATGATTGATATTAATTATCACTAATACAAAACTATATCTGTTTAATCAAATATAATCACCACATTTTTTGAGCATGCGCAAGTTAAACTGGAATCTCACTTAATGCTTCAAATTCGATTTCGTGCTACAGGTTAAAATTGCTCAAAACTAACTCATTTTAGAATCATATTTGAATGATTTTGATTGTGAAAACTTATTAATTTGAATTTAAAAAGATGCAGAAAATGTTTAAGACAATGGGATTTAGTGAGGGATTTACTGTCATGATTTTACCATCATCCACTAGTAAAAGTAAAAGTTCAGTGAAATTGTTTCTAATGTATAGATTTATGACTGGCGACCATTTTTTAAAGTTAATCATGAAATAAATCTCATTATATTCACGTTTGCTCTTTGTTTTTATCTTTTTAATTTAATACAATTATTATTATAGATTGGAATAGCTATTACTAAGACAAAATGAATTGGAATTTATCGTCAATGGCCTCCTGGACACGGCAAAATCATTGGTGGAATAAATTCCCAGCGTTTACTAAAACATTAAAATTTATTTTTTGTTAAATAAATTCATTTTTTAAATTTATTTCTTATTTGTTTATAATACTCACTTGCATAACTCCATTATTAAAGAACACAAATTGTTTGCTCGACCTAATTGACTATTCCTATCAGCGTAGCAGACAGGTGCATAATGTTGTGTACAAACCTTAGGACAAAAGCTTACGATTGCATCTTGTGAACTCGAATAATGAATAACAGCAACTAAACGTAAAGAAAATGTTACAAGACGAAATCGTTCAATGAAAGAAATAAGAAATTAAAAAGTTACTGAAAATTAGCAATGTGAAGAAAAAACCTTTGTAACGGAATGACGCCATCTTTTTTTATAACTGTTTACTAGTAGCTGATGAATAATAAAGTTGTAGCTTAAAATGAGCTTTTCTGATACTTTATAAAGGATATAAGCAGTAAATAATTTACTAATTATTTTTATTACAATGTACATATATTTGTATTAATTATTAATTAATTATTATTATTATTATTATTATTATTATTATTATTGTAGTCTTTTAACTATTATTTAATTAATTAATTTTTAAAAGCTTACTAAATGAATATTAAGTCATAAAAATTAAGTAAAATAAATAGTTTTATTTAAGCTTAATAATGAGCTGCTATGTTAATAAAATTTAATTATGGCTTTTTTCCATGTTTCTGATGATGGATTCATGAAAGAGTCTGAAAAGGCCTTAAAATATATCTCAAGTAGGAGATGAAAGATATCTCAAGTAGGAGATGGGGAAAAAGCATGGAAAAAAGCCATAATTAATTTTATTAACATATATTTAACCCATGTATAAAAAATATAAAAATGAGCTACTATATTTGAAATTTAAAATATAAATAACTCAAAAGTAAATTATAAAAACTGTGATTCACATTTTTAATAATTTCTTTCCATTTGAAAGCAACATAGAAACAAATTTTATTCTATCGTTAAGCATTTTTCAAATTTCTATTTTCCGAAACCATTTGATTTTGCTGTCTCACAGATCATAGCGCCCTCTCGTGAATAAGTAGTAAAACATTATTTTTTTAACCATGAATACGTTTCAACTCGGCATTTTTATCACAGAATGTTATTTTGAATTTTCTCATAATCCTCGGCAGTGTTATTATTTCACTCTTAAAAATTACTTATTTCAAAATACTGCAGTTTAATGCTTAGTTCACACTGAGATGTAACATAACTTAACTTAAGAAAAGTAACAAAGGAAAAGTAAAGTAAAGTAACATAACGTAACTTCTTGTTCACACTGCTTACTGCAAAAATTAGTAAACAACCAATCATAATAATAGACATTATTGGATGGAGGAAACAAATCACACAATTTCTCATATAATATTGTTTCTGTAGAGATTGCAAATGGTATCATTGGTTAGACGTAAATTACAGCTATATCCTCATTGGTTGGACATAAGTTCTTAAGTTACGTTACTTTTGAGATTTCAATCCAATAATGCATTGTAATAAACAATCTTAAGTTACGTTACGTCTCAGTGTGAACACCAGTGTGAACTAAGCATTAAGGGCAGTGGCGTAACTAGAGACGGCATTTTTGCTCCAGTGGACCTTTTTGTTTTAATTTTTAACGGTGATCGACTTAGATAATCCACCACTGTACAGACCAAATTTTCATTTTAAATCACATGCAACTTACTTTTCTTACAAACTTTTATTAATAAAAATTTATTTCATCTAGTTACAAATCCAACTAAAAATTATCGTTATTCACCTTCGTTCATCATATAATTATCAACTCATTTCAAAATTAATCAACTTTAATACTGCATTGAATTACAAAATGTCCAAAGCTTTGCGTATGACATCTCTAGGACTAGAATTGTCCAAAATGGCTGAAAAGCGTCTCATATCTGTCATATAATTATCATGATACGAACTCATTCTTCTCGAATTCGGAGTTAGAGGGCGTGGATTTCTATCATCTAATGACGACAACGCTCTATTAATCAAATAATCATGGCGGCTTCGCAAATTCGCTCGCGATTGAACCGTGGCTTCGAGTGGAAGTGACGAAAAAATCGATGCTGATGGCCGCGATTTCCTGCGCTCGTACGTAGACCAACCAGAACCCATGTATCCATTCGTACTTGATGACGTAGTATTATTATCCAACATGGATAGTCTTCGAGATATTGGAGATATAGGACGTAGAAAATCTGAAGTGGAATGATGACGGTAGAAGGATTTGGAATAAGTGGATGGTTGTAGCAATTCCGGAACTACGCTACTAGCACGTCCGGAATGACTATCAGAAACTTGACTATTTATCGATTCATTCGATCCATCTTTGCTTATTTTTCTCTTATTTTTTACATCTGATGAATTTAACTCGCTTTTCTCATCCTCTCCCTCTCCGCCATTTTCTTCCGTGTTGTTGTTGTAGCGAATATCTCTCGGCATTGAATGTCTGCTGTAATTGTTTGATAACTGCTTTTCCGTATCTAGTTTATCGGATTTATCCGTTTCAACATTCGATTCAGATGCTACTTTGTTTCTGCAATGGCGGCAATGAGTTTTCGTTTCCGAGTTATTTTTATTTGTTGCTCTATTTTTGCTTCTCTTGTCTTGAAATCGAGCGAAGTAACTCTTGCGACGAATTCGTTCACTAACCGATTCTTCGAGTCCACTGCTTGTACCTGAACGATTCTCGTAATCACTACAGAGCGAGCAAGTGTCGTCTTGATCGGTTGGTGTTGCGGTACCGGATGATCCGCATTCAAATTCTTCCAAACTAATTTTCCTTTCAACTTTTTCTATCTGTTTATTAACTATTACCGGTTTATTATCCTCATTATTTAAAACTTCTCTTTTTATTTCCTTTTTCGGTGCTGCTCCGAGTGAAATCAAATCATTTTCGAGTCTTTTTAACTCCTCAACAACATTTCCAACCTCATTTTTAATTGCATCTTTACCTTCGCTTTTATTCTCAATTTTACCTTCAGTTTCAGATTCAATTTCCTTTTCTTTATCTTTTCTCTTCTTAAAAGTGGCAGTTAAATCACTATGTAATTGATTCAACTCGTGACTGATAGTTCGAGCATACTGCAACAATCCACGCGTCCTCTCATCATCGTTTCCGGCTTCAATCCCTGCAGAAGATCTCCTCCGAACAGGTGATGGCATATCAGTGCCCTTTCTAGCCTTATTTTTATCCTCACTGCTTTCTTCCTTAGTTGGATGAACCCTTCCATTGGTGCCATATCTCTTCGCCCAATATTCAGCCGCCCCATTGGGTAAATTATTATTATTACTTTTCCCACTTTCACTACCAAAGCGACCTCTTGGATCCTCACTCAGAGATGCCCTACGCAGAAGCGATGGTCTATTAGTGTCATCAAGGCTTTTTCTTTTGTTCAAACCGGTCCCAATCTCTCTCCCATGACTGCCCGCTCTCCAAAACGATCGCAGGTTCCTCTGGGTAGTTTGGGAAGCGTATTGAGATTCGAATTCTCGGTCCAACTTTTTTTTAATATCGCTCGATTCTTCGAGACGATCGCACGAATTCGATGAGCGATTAAATCGATATTGACTAGTACTACTGCTACTACTACTATCTCTCTTGTTATCTATTTGCCCCTGTTTTGTGGGTGACCAATCAGTGTCAGATAAGATAAGACTTCTTGGACGTCTTCTTTGAACACTTTCTTCCGGTGCATCTGATTTTTTACTTTCTGATGAAGATAATTCTTGAGTTGCCGACTTATTGCAGCTTCTGGTTCTCCTGGTTGTTCCATAAATAGAATAATCAAATGAATCTTTTTGTGTAACCGGGTTATTTTTAGATGCCGATTCGTATCTATAATTAGACGACTGGTTTGCTCCGAAATCAGTCGTATTATTCAACATATCGTCATTACTCGTTCTTGTTCTTCTTGTATAAGTACTGCTATATGGATAAAGTGGTAGTTTGTTTACAGTTTCTTGGTTATGTAATGATGACGTCATTGGGTTGACTTCATCTTTGCATTTTTCACTTCGAAAGCGACTGCTAAGTGATGTTCGTTTACTACCACCGATATATTTACTAGATAAAGATGAAGTTGGACTTTGATCTTCATTTACAGATGCACTTTCATCTTCGGAAACACTTCGAGATAAACTACTACTTCGATTTTTGTAATGATACAATGATTTTGTTACTAAATCGTCATTATTATCATCTTCTTGACTACATTTCCGATACCCCCATTGATTTTTCGATGATGAATCACTTAAAATTGTATCTGCATCCGATCCGTAGTCTCGAACTGAGTTTGAAGATGGCGAATTTCGAAAATGGGCAGAACTCCAAGAGCTTCGTGAATTTGAGCAACTTCTATCATAAATTTGTGGTCGCATCAGTCTTGAAGATCCGAAACCGGAAGACATTGGTGATGCAGTGTCTTCATATCTTCTAGGAACGTCCATTTTACTTCTACGTTCAGTGTCGGTTATTTTTTTCGAATATGAGAGTTGTCTCGAAATTGTAGGTACATCGTCGGTTGAATATTGCGAACTATTTGGTGTGAAACATTCGTAAACATCTTCCATATCGTCAATCGATCCAGTTGAACTGAAACTTTCACTTCTTTCAACAGATCTGTCCCTCGGCCATCGATTAGGTTCATTTAGAAAGGCTTTTTGTAAACTACAGAATTTCGACCGGTAAACATTGTATCCTTGACGACCGTGAAGCGTTTCCGGGTTTTTACTTATATCTCGATAATATCGCTCACTTGGGGTTTGATTTGCTCGATTTCTTTTAAGTGAATTGTTATAATCGGCCATTTTTTGTTGTTTTTCAGTGCTTTTTCGAACTTGTGATTTGCGTTTCGTGTCTTCCGTTTTCAGTGTTTTCGTATTTGATGTTTCACTTATTACGTCATCAGTATCGGACCCGTAATCACTCGGTGGTGGAGGCGGTGGGAGTGTTACTGACATGAATAAATTACTACTTTGTTTCCTTGGTGAAGTTTTAATTTCTACTGTTGGTATTTCCACTTCGGGTGCAGCAGCTACATCGAATGAAACTTCTGACGTCACTCCTAGCAGTGTAAATTTTCCACCTCCTGGTGGTTGACGAAGAATAAATTGTGGTTCCGCCATTGTTGTTTTAATTTCTTGAACTTGTTGCTGTGAACTGTTGTTACTTAATTGAATTTCCATACACGAAATTTTCGATACTTTTTCAGGTAAATCGGTTGAATCGTTTGAGTTTTTAATTATTTCCTTTCTTGAATCATCTTTTATTTCATCTATTTCATTTTTATCCGTATCATTTCCTGTGAGTGTTGACGATGAACTTTTCAAACTACTTTCACCAGAAATTATTACTGGATTATTAGCTTCTGTATCTGCATCGCTCTTTGACCTCTGTCTTGGTTCCGTTGCTTGATTTTTATCTGAATTTGAAGTTGACGTCGATTTGGGACAAGATGACCGTCTTGATTTAGCGCTGGAAGTTTTAAACGGAGGATTAACGGTAATATCGGGCGTATTTTCGCCACTAGATGTCCCGCTTGTTGTTGATGTATCAGTGCGAGGAAATGGCGGCGGTTTACCAAGATCTTTTCTGGGTTTTACAGCAACTGTTACGTCAAGTGTTGGTAGAAAACCAGCGATTTTCTTTTGTGGTTTAACGACATCTTTTTGTTTTGTTTCTGTGGCTTCTATTTTGGATAATGGCTTAGTTTTAATTGCGGTTTTATCTTCAGGTTCCAGAACTTTTAATTTAGCTGGCATTGATGCACGTCTTGTTGTTAAACTTTCATTACTAGTTACTTCAAATGCTTTTCTTGCAGATGAAACTTTAAGACCAGGAGTTGCTTTAATTTTCTTGTCAACTTGTTTATTTTCAAATGCAAGTTTCGCTTCAGATACTCTCAAACCTGGATAAACAAACGATTTTTTCTCTTTAATATTCGTATTCAATGTTGTTGTTTTCAAAGAAGCTGATCTTGCTTTTGGTTTTGGCTTTGATTCTAGATTTGTGTCTTCAATATTATCACTAGATGATTTCAGTTTAGTTGAAACGAGTGATTCATTACTCAATTTTTCAGACTTTTCTGATTTAATTTCTGAGCAGATTTCAGGACTTTTTGCAACACCATTTTCTGAATGACTAGTTAAATCTTCTGAAATCATAGTTGAACATGATTCATTCATTTCCTGACTTATATCCTCATTATTTTCTAAAATTGGGACATTTTTCAAATTTTCTTCAATATTTGGATCATGTTCCACAAATTCCTGTTCAATTTCAATTGGTTTAGTAACTTCCTGAATTGAATCCTGATTTTCAATGACATCATCTTTCTTTACTTCTGAAAAGGATTGTGATAAATTTTCATCACTAATTTCTTTAATGGTAACAGTATCTTGACTCTGTTTTTGTTGTTTATTTTCATCGCTTTCTGTCTCAACTGTGTAGGAAAGTTCTGGTTGTGACGTCAAACTGTCAGTTAGTGCCTCTGTGTTGTTTGGTTCACTTTGAATGCTCAAATTACTTTCCGCTGTGGAATTTGTTAAACTCTTTTCTTCTTTTTTATTGTTTTCCTTTGTGTTTATTGGTTGTTCATTAACTGTGTCGGTTGATCGTGATTGATGGACAAAGTCTAATTGCATTAGTGGTATTTTGCCCAATTCTTCGGCCACAGCAAGAAGAGAATCGTCATAGCTGAGGTTAATCCACCAATCTTCGCAAACATCTTCTATTGTTGCTCTTTTGGCTGGTGCCACAGTAAGAAGATGGCGAATGAGCATTGATGCTTCTAATTTTTTTAAATTGAAAATATTTTTTTATTATTAAGTTCTGTTTTAAAGTGTGAAAAAAAAGGGTTTCGAACTGATAAATTAATTGAAATTCAGATAAACTGGATTAATTTTTATTGATTTAACAAAACTTTTTGTTAATTTACCGAATTTTATTTTTACAATTTATCGAAGTTATTTTATATAATTGAAATTTGTTGAAAATATTTTTTTATCAATTTTTCAAATATATGGAAAACAGTTAATCGATTTATCGAGTATTGAAAACATTTAATCGGTTTATCGAATATTAAGAATATTACATTTATCTAAATTCTTTTATTAACAATTTTTCAAATTTATTTAAATATTTCATTAATTTTTTAAATTTATTGCAAATCTTTTGTTAATTTTTCAAATTTACTGATGTTTTATTGATTTATCGAATTTTTTTTTAAATTTATTAATTTATTGAATATCGAAACTTTCATATTTATCGAATTTTCATATCGACCTATCAAAAGCAAGTAAACTGTGTTTTTTTGAAAATATTCTCAACAAACATGGCGACTGCTGTCATTTCGGTTGAATCAATGATTCTTACCTCATTTTCTATTTCAAATTAAAATTTATCAGTTTGAAACCCCATATTATTTTACTTACCTGAAGGTTTTTTAGGCTCGTAGTAATCACCTTCAGAAATTTGTTTGACTAGTCTTCGAAAATTACTTCCATCAAATGGCATTGCTCCATAAACAAGCGTATATAAAAGAACACCCAAACTCCAGCAATCAACCTTTGAAAAATTTAATGAAAATAATATAAGTAAAAATTACCACCAAAACAAGAAATAAATAATTCCTGTTAAAACTGATAGTAGGCATTTTATATTTTTTTTTTCGAAATCACAAATTCTTAAAGGTTGTAGATCCGATTAAAGAATAAAATTAGTTGCTCAAAACAATACCTCGAGCCAAATACTAAATAACCGTTATTTTTTTAAACGAGAGCTGCATTTAGATTGTTGTAAATTACTAGTTAATAGCATTACAATGAATCGTAGTTCTTTTATTGTTAGTGTCTTCTATTTATTTTTATGTTTGAAAATAACAGATTCTATACATTTTTGTATTTATTTTAAAAAAAGTAGAATTTACTTCAATAACAACACAGTATCCATGCACTAAAATATAACTGAAACAAGTAAGACTTTTTTTTATTTTAAATTTACTTTTAGAAACATGAAAACTTGATAGCAAAAATTATGGAATTTAATAAGTAGAACAGAGAAACGATATTTTAAAATTTTAAAATTTTCCCCGTGACATTGAATTATGCCAATAGTTCTTTTGTTTATTTGTGTAAAAACAGTTCGAATTGTGGTGGGTGGGTATTAAGAGGGTAATCGATTTATCTATGGATCAAATCAACGGGGTACACCTGTATACTTCTTTAAAGCCAAATATATCGAATGCTGTATATGTATTAATGGCACCAGTTCAAGGATTTGTGTGACTCAATCCTTACATAATCTTTGAATCTATGTAATCTACTATAATGCAGTTTCTTAGACATTCCTCAATAGTTCATTTAACTGAACAAAATTTTATGGATTATCACTGGGGTTTAATATACCGTAATTAGTTGAATTTAATCTTGTATTTTAACTGAAGATAAGCTTATATACAAAATGACTGTACAATTTAAATGTAATGAAATGTAATTTGGTCAATCAGACCTAAGTTTACAAAATTTATAGTTTAAACTAAGTTTAGTTTGGTGCAATAGAATGTTGTGTTGTAACCGAAGTTTAAAATCATCAGCTGGCCTAACAATAGTTTAAGTAATAAGAGATTTAATCTATATTGGTACAATCCAGATGTAGAGGTTATACTTGCACAATATTTATATTTCATTCAATATTTAACTCAATAATTAATTTAATTTCAATATTACCTCTGGACCATAATATGGAGTGCCTTTAACAATCTCAGGTGACGCATATAAAGGACTACCACAAAATGTGTTTAATAATCTTTGCTCGTTAAAAATGTTTGACAATCCGAAATCTGCAATCTAAAAAAATCAAAATTGTAAAAACAAATTTGTAACTGGGGATATTCACTGGTGTCATTTCTAAAATTTTGAAAATTAGTTTGCAAGATAGCAGCCTAATTTTTAAAAATTTTCACATTTTTAATGTATATTCTTTTATTTTTTCTTTATTGGCAACTAAATGACAGCAGTGAGGATATTTTTATAAATAAATATACAAATAAAAACAAAAAATCTTTACCTTAGCATTTCCATTTTCATCCAACAGAATGTTTTCCAACTTTAAATCACGATGACAAATTTTATTCTAAATTTAAAAAATAGTAAATTAATTAAGCCTTAAACACAAATTTTATTACAAAATTACCTTATGACAATAATAAACAGCAGATGAAATTTGTCGAAAAATCCTTCGAGCTTCAGATTCACTTAATGTCTTCTTAACGTTTAAAAAATCATATAATTCACCACCACAAGCGTATTCCATAACCAGCACTATTTTCTCCTTATTTTCAAACACTAAAATTAAAAATTTTTAAATCAAATTAAACACTGTGAAGGTTCCTTACGAACTTTTTTAAAACTAATTGTATAAGTATGAAGGAATTCGAATTAAATCAGTAGTTGAAAATCCATCTTATTTACAAATCTGTACATTATTAATTTTTATTTTAAAAAATTAGTCTGTAATTTTGTAAATTAATTACAAATATTTGCAGTCTCCATTCAAACACCTTCATCATATTAACCTTCATAAATGTGAATGATGTGTGGGTGCTGCATTGATGACATAATCTGAATTTCTCGTTGAATTCGAATTAAATCTTGTTCTGTCTCAATTTTTGCTTTCTTGATTGTCTTTATAGCAACCTAAAACAAAATAAAATAAATTTTTCATAAAACAAAAGAAACATTTAAAATTAAATCAAAATTTGGCATTGAAAATTTTTTTTATTTCGCAGTGTCATTTAATCACATAATTATTTAAGTCACACCTGAATAAAATAACCTTGAGATTCTATAATATATCAACACGTAAGTTTGAAATTGTAGACTGGATGGCATCCAGTTACGAACCAAACACTCTTCCTACTCATCCAGCACTCTTGACTGTCCTGACAATTTTAGAACACATTTTTTTATTTTTATATCTTCTTTTTTCCTTCCTACTCTGTTGGCATTCTTATCTGCATAGTACTGAACACTTAAAGCAAAATTTATCAACTAAAATGCTGATTTGTCTCCATTAAAGGAATATTAACCTGATTTCTGACGTATTTTAACCCTAACTTTCGATAAATAAAGAAAAATTTATGTAAAAATGAATTTATACATTACTTTCGCTTTATTTTCTATCTAGACATCAAACCTAATAATTAAACAGCTATTTCTATACTGATGACCAAAATAAGAGTCATTTGCAGTTTCTTTAGGCCTAACTAATAAAAATAAGCTTAAACTCATTTATTTGACATAAAATCAAAATAGTTACAAAGAAATTTCATAACAAATTCCAGTAAATTAAGGTTACCTAAATTTAGGTAATACCGAGATGAGTTTTTTGTTTTTCTTTTGTTTTTTTGTTATTTCTTTCTTTAATAATAGGAGCATTGATACGTCTGGCCACGAGTTGGTAAAGGAACTGACAAACTAAATTGGGGTTGCAAAGTTGGCACAACAAAAATAGAAAAATCTCTCTCCCCCTTGCTGTTCTCACTCTCTTCTTTAGCCAAATTACTCGTTAAGACACAAGTTTAAAACATTCACTTAAATGAATGTTTGAGTTGAAAATAATTCCAATTGATTGCTAAGACTAAGCGTGTTTATAAATAATATTGTACGCAGTGTTTATAAATACAAAAAAGTGAACTCATTTTAAATTTAAAAATAAAAATTAATTATATATATTTTTTTAGAATTTTTAAATATTTTAAATATAATAAAAAATATACTAAATATGATTCACTTAAATACCAGAATTTTTATCCGAATTTTTTGTTTTAGATAAAAAGCACTTAAATTTTTTTTTTTTTCAATTTTTAAAAAAATTGAATTAAATAAATTTTAAAAAATTGATAAATTAATTCCAGGTTCATTTATCAATATTTTATATTTTTTATACTTTTATATGAACTTAATCATTTTAATAACCCAATTTATCTTGTAAATTAAACACTTTGATAATTTCATTTCCTAAAAAGAAAATACTCAAAAAAAATAAAAAAGGAAGTAAATATTTGGCAAGTAGCCATCATTTCTTTAAATTTAAAATTTAAAATAACAAAATGACTAATACAGATTAAGCAGATGGTTATAAAATAATCAATTTCTCTTAATCACGTATTTAATTAAATTAAAATATTCAAATTGTTAAAATCCTAAAATATTATTTCAGCAACAACAAAAACAATAATTAAAACAATTAAACCTTTAAACCTAAACTTAAAAGGAAGAGGTTTATAAAAGGTATATAAGAACACAATTGGTTATCAAGGTCATTACACATCAAAAAGTATACCAACATTTTCCTTTTATATATTTAAAAAAAAAAGAAAAGAAAAGAAAATAATCACAATAAATTTTTTCCTTTTCTTTTCTTTCATTTTTATCTCCGTTTTTTTTATCTTTCCCTTTTTTCAAATTTTTTTTAAACTTTCGAATCTAAATAGAAACTCTTATCCGCTGTTTCCATTAAATTAAAGAGACTTGACTTGTTTGTCTCTTGATAACTAAAATTAGATTCCTTTACTGTTGACTGTAGCTTTTTGCTTACACGCAGCAGCATTAAAATTCAACACCGCTGTTTATTAATACGACTAACTTAAGAAAATATAAGTTTAAAAATCTATTTATATATATTTTTTGTACTTACTTCTTCACCTGTCTCTTTATTAAGAGCTAACTGAACTTTTCCATACGTTCCTTGTCCAAGTTTTCGCAAAATATCAAATCGTTGACGTAGTTTCTGTCGACGGTTATTCAGTTGAAGTCCAGAAACGTCCAAATCTCCAGTTATATTACGTATTGGATTATTAGACACAACCATTTTGTATTTTACTTGATTTTTCAAATATCTAAAATAATACAATTATTTTCTAATTTTAAAAAGTTTAAAATCAAAAAATAAAAACAAAATTTTAAAATTCAAAATTTACATTTTTTTTTTCTTTTTACCTGAATTTAACTATTTGTCCACTGTTTTACATCATTTTTTTCTAATAACTTTGTTTTTTCAATTCTAATATTAACACCAAACACTGTTTTTCCTTAAAATCCACACGGAAAATAAATTGAACATTCAACCATGAACTGCCATCATCGTCTGCTCAAGTCTGAATCAATCGTCATGTTCACGCTTCGCTCTTTTAGATTATCAATTCGCAGAATTGTCGCTAAAGCAAAGCATATTCATGTAAGTAATTTTTCCTCACACATACATCTGTACAACTTGAGTCCAAGTTTAGAGTCTGACGTTTTACTTCAGCTTATGGGTCCCACTTGGAGGCCGACTGATCATTTCTTCCTCCTAGATAAAGCTGGCAAGATCCAGTTTCAGATTCGACGAGTGACGTCATCAAATATCACTTTCACATATAAACTATCACATTTAATTGCACATATTATTTTCTCTTTCTTTATCTATTAAAAAAAACAAATTTAACATCTAAATCAACTTAAAAATCATATTAAACAACCTCAACTGTGAATTTGTCTATGAATCTGCAGTTCTAGAGCAGATGAAAATTTTTTGTTACAAACATTGCACCCAAATCCTTTCCCAATACATTTACAAGCATCTAAATGTCTGCGCAAATCATCTAAACACGAAAAATCCATACCACATCTATTGCACAAAAAACATTCAGGATCACTATGAACCTCCATATGAGACCTCAACTCACTAAACGTTAAATACTTTTTATCACATCCAGGACATGGCAATTCTTTATAATTCCCGCTGCTTCGAACAGGTTCAAACTGTTCGCTTAAAAGTTGCCTGTCTGCCATTTTAACCGTCAAATGCGATCTTTCGTGACGTTGCAAAGCAGTTTTAAGCTTAAAATTACTCCCACAAATAGTGCAAGAAAACGGTTTTTCTTGATTATGAACCGCTAAATGTGTTTTCAAATTCCACGCTAAACTGAACGACTTCCCACACAGTTCGCAAACATAAGGTTGAGCATCTGAATGCGATAATAAATGAGATAAAAGATGACATCTTTGTTTATAAGTTTTCCCGCACACTTTACATGCGTGTCTATTCGCAACAACAGACGATAAACACTTATACATCCTCGATGTATCAACTTGAGATTTAATCGCAGGTTTTAATTCAATCGCATCACTATTTTCTTGTTTTTCAACAGCTGAATTCATTACATTATGTAATCTTTCATGACGTATCACATTCGCCTTCACTTTAAATCGCATTCCACATATCGAGCAAGCGTAGTTCTTCTTTTCCACATACCCGTCGCCATTTTCGGGCAAAGTTGCGTTTGGTAATTTCGATAATAAATGAGATCTTTCGTGACGTTGCATGTTGGCCTTTAACTTAAAACCAACACCGCATAACGTACAAATAAACGGTTTATCGTCTTTATGAACCGCTAAATGTGTTTTTAAGTTCCAAGAACAACTAAATATTTTATCGCACATATCGCATGAATATGTATTATCTCCGGCATGCATGCGCATGTGAAGTTGGAAATAACTCGCATTACGAAACGTTTTACTGCATATATTGCACGTTTGCACTTTGAGCGATTTTAATGATGCCGTAGTTGAAGTTGAATTAAATTTTAAATGCGAACAAACATGCATTTCTTGCGATTCGCTTAACCAAAATGATTTGCCGCATTCTTTACAGAAAAGAGCTGGTGTTGATAAATGCGTTGCCATGTGTGTTTCAAGTTCCGACAGGGTTTCGAATGATTTATTGCATTCTGCACATGCGTGTTTTTCCGTTTCTATTATCATGTTATTGCTTAATTGTTGTGTTTCGTTGAGATTTTGATGAGTTCTCATGTGTTCTCGTAAATAAAAGACGGTTAAAAATGTCATTGAACACACTGGGCATATCCATTGATGCTGGTTGTGGGTGTTGTGATGCGTTGAGCGGGAATTTGTTGTTGGTATGCTCGTAGTTGGGTCATCGGAAATGTACATTGTGTTTCTTTGGTCGATTGAGAGTGTTGATAATCTGTTTCGGTCGTGTTGTGTTGAGTTGAAGCCCAAATCCATGATAAATCTACAAATTTAATGGTATTAATTGAAAATTCAATTGAAATAAATAAATTGCGAATGTTTTTACCGCTCATCTAGGTTTTTTCATAGGAAATTGTTCAACTTGATTTTTTATTTCAGTTTCATTTCAAAATCTGAAAAAAAAATTAAAAAATGCAAAAGTTAATGCATAATTTGATTGAATTTTAATTTAAACATTGTTTTTTATTGATGATAACATTTCTCAAGATTGTTTTTCAGTGGTTAATTAATGTGTACGAAGAAATGGAAGGGTAAAGTGAGTTTCTGTATTGATTTATAATCAAGTTTACATCATCAGTGCAAGAAAAAATTGCCACTGGGGAAGCTAAATCGCGAGCATCATGTATTATAACAATAAAAAATAAGAAAAATTCCAGTTTTTTACAAAATCATACAATCATGTAAATGCTATATGAAAATTTTACATGTTTATATGCAGTATAAAACTTACTTAGAATATTAGACCTGGATAAACCACCTTTGGTGTCAAGCAGCCGTGTGTCATGCCTCTGTGATAAAATGGCGACAACCTGCGGTGGAATTGATAACTAGCACATTCTATTAGAATCATTAAATTTTTATATTTTGTATTAAATTTAATATTTTAATGTTGTATTATTTTAGATGAGTATTTTTAGAATTTAGATTGTTAATTATATTAGTATTAAACAAGGGAAAAGTTAATAAATTGAAATAAAGTAATTTTTGAGTTGAGATTTAGGAAAAGGTGGTGTAGAAAACGAACACTCGAAAAGTAACATTAAATAACAATTACTGAGTAATGTTTTGGCAATTTTACAGCAATGTAATTCATTCAATTTTAACTGAACATTTGAGTCAAATTTTTTTCTTCTTTTTAAAAAAATGCATATATTTTATATTTTATATATAGTATATATATTTATATTTTATAGTGTGTAAATAAAGCCAAAATGTAAAATTTTCAAGCTTTTCTTTTAAAAGCTTGGATATTTGAGGATAATTTAATTCTTATCGTTAAAATAGGTCTGTTATGCTTTTTAGGAAAGGTAAAACCACATAATCACCAAGATAAAGTTACTTGAATGGTAATGATGTCGTGATGACATCATACAGTGATGTCATCAATAGCAACGACACCAAAAAATTATATTAAGTTCTTCTATTTTGAGATCTTTTACAAATCTTTGAAAAAATATGTCAGATTCAACGTTTAGAATTAATAATTTTTAGGCTCGCTCATGTAAGACATATAACTTTTTTTGTAACTTTAGTGTGGCTTAGGTAGCATTTAGAGCTCTGCAAGTCTGCATCCGAGTAATTTCACTGAAGATAATGATGATGATGTCATTAAGGATTATAATAAAGCGATCATAGATGATGACAATATCATCAAAAATGATAATGATGTTATCAAAATTTAAGTTAATGTTCATGTCATCAGGAAAGATTATTTATTATTTAATTTTTATATGCCAACTCAGATCTATCTGCCATCTGGTGTTAAATAAATAAATTACATCAGAGATAAATAAAAATACCAATTCTTTTAATTATACAATTTAATTCCATTATAAACATTATAATTTCACTTATAAAATATGTATAAAATAAAATACAAACAAAAAATGGTTTTTACTAAATCATAAATTACAAATATCAAAAGACAGTAAATAAAAATGTGAAGTAAGTAAATAAAATTTTCTCTAAAAAAAGTATTTTCTTATAAATATATTTTTACACCTGAGCTTCAGTATGCTGACTATCAAAAGTATTATTTACTAGTTTTTTAAAAATGTGTTGATAACATGCTGACAACAATAACCAGAAATAAACTGCTAAACACAACCATGTCGAACTTATCTTCATCCAAATTGTAACATGTCTTTTATCATCACCACTTAAAATGGCGTCAGGTCTGTAACAGATAATTTTATTAATAAATAATAAAATTATAAATTTTATTAAATTTATGCAATTTACCTAACCCAGTTAGTTAACTGCATCATAAAATACATAACAGCCAAACACAAAATAACATGCCATGACGTGTAGTTATAAACCACATGTTGTAATTCGTTTCTTATTATTGTTTGGCCGCCATCATTATCTTCAGTTTGTAAATCTGTAATTAAAATAAAAATGGTGTAATAATGCAAATGACTAATTTGTAAAAAAAAAGAAAATAGTTTGCGAATTACTTGGAAGAACTGGACAACAAGTTTCACATTGATTGAATGAGTGTTGTACAGTTGCTGATGAAATTTCTTTCCGTGGTGCGATGCGAAAACCTGAGTAAATTAAAAGTAAAAATACCAAAACAACTCCGAAATAAGTAAATGTTTGATTATTTCCAACATTGCAGTAATCAGCTGTATTCTCGTTTGGTATTATATCAGAAGGCGTGAAATCTGTAAAATATACAAGAGTTTTTACAAAAATGAGCACAAAAATTGTTTTTAAACGGAAAATTTATATATATTTTTTTTTAAATAATTGTCGCCACCTGGTGATTAAAAACGAAATAAGAAAATAACGGTGGTATTTATAGCAACTCGATTTAAATTTAAATTATTTTATGATGCTTACTTGATGGTTCATTTAAAAATGCAGACCACGTTAAATATAGAATGTAACAAGATACAATTGATGATTGTAACAATCCTCCTCTCGCATCACCAGTATCTGTAATATAAACAAGAATTATTATAACTTGGAAAAAAATTAAATTTCAAATGAATTAATATTAATACATGATTCTGCGTAAGGTGAAACTGAAATAAAGGCTGAGAGAAGACACAGTGATAAGTTGACACCAACTATGATTTGATTAAGAGAGCAATTTTTCTGTTTAATGGCTTCCGCATACATAAGAATTACTCCAAACGTAAATATTGAGTAAAATAGCATGCCTGACATGACAATAGCTGTAAATAGAATGTAAAATTGTATAATTATTAATTAATAATCTGTCAAAAAAATACCTATAATCCAATAATTTTTGTTCGCATTTTGAGCTCTCGTTAACCTGTAAAAGAAATCGTAATAAAAATAGTTGCATTATTCTCGAAATTTTTATTTTTTACCAACTGTCAGTCCATGAGTGAGTGAAGTTTATTAATATATGCATTTGCACAATTAAATATATAATTGCGCCTAACGCTGCAATATATCTCCACACTAAGAAAAAATAAAACAAATTATAGTAAATTATTTTAATTTACTAAAGATTTAAATAACATGTGATCAAATCCGACCAATGATATCCATATTTAAAAAATTTTCAGTTAAAAAATAGCTTCGTGCAATTATGGTTTACTTAACCTGACAACCCTGCCTAAATTAAGTATAAATTTGTTATTTGTTATTAAAATCAGTGATTAGTTAATTTTGTCTTTTTTTAAATTTAAAATTACACGTATGAATTTATTTTATTTCTTGTTAAATAAATCCAACTCATTTTTAATTAATAAGAAAATTCAATCTCTACTAATCTCCATTTATTAACTAGTTGTTATATTAAGACTATATTATTATTAATACTAAAAACTATTCCTAAAAACTTTTAAAAGTTCTAGTTTTTCACAAATATTCTCATAAACAGTCATAAACCAAAGCACAACAATATTACAATGCACACATGCATATTAATATTTAGTTTTATAACTGGCTGCTTAAATTATATGATTAAAATAAAAAAGTGCAAAAAATATATATTATGAGCATTTACTCATAATGTGCATCAATTTCTCACCAATAGTAAACAAATCTGCATGTGTTGAGGGAATAATTATAGCTCCTGCACATAATGCACACAGAAGAATAAATTTTACCAGCCAGAAACTAAAAATTATTAAAATAAAACAAAACAAAACAACAATATTTACAAAAAATAAAAAAAATAATAAAAAAACTAAAAAAAAAATTATTTAATAATTTAAAAAATGTTACCCATTTTGAATTCCTGCTCTACAATTTCTGCTGTTCTCAATACCGTAACTAATTATTGCAAATAAAATAAAAAATGTGACCAATGCCAGGGATAATCTATATATAGCCATGAAACTAACAACATGGTGACAATCGGCTTCAACTTCAATAACTAAACATGTTTCATTCAAATCTTGAAACTAAATTAAATTTTGAAAAATATATCAATTTTTTTTTTAATTTATAGTTTATAATTATAATTACGTGTTCTATTAGCATAGCTTGACTATTCGGTGCAAGTATAATTATTTTGATCATAACACCAATAAACAAGAGAAATATAAACATCAAACGAGTCGATGTTGATTCATTCATGTCTGGCAACATTGAGCAACAAAACCGGAAAGGTTGATGACCACACCCGCAGTTCATCTATAAAAATATATTTATAAATATTTGTATAAAATATATAAACAAACATTAATTACCAGTGATGTTAACCAACGATCCATTATAACTGTGTACGAAATTTAAAAATCTTAAATGTGAAACAACCTGAAAATTGATGTTCATTTGTTAACTTTTCAAATTGAATTTTTCTAGTTTCTCTACCTTTCAGATTGGAATTCTGTTGATCATTACTTCAAATATGGCATTGTAACGTAAAAATAGGGCTTGGAAAATGACCAAAGTGATTCCTTTGCGGTCGTGTGTAGCCAAACTGAATAATAAAAGGCATCCTCATCCTCTCATCGCTGCTCCCTTCGTTACAGAATAGCCGCATCTGTTAGGATTTCCACCAGACGGCGCTACTTAAATACTTTAAACTAACCTATATATACTAGTATATGCATCACAGAACTCATTGAATGTGTGCTTCCACAAAATAAACACACAAATATCCGCTGACTTATTTTTCAATGACTAAATTTGATGATAAGTAGACATGGTAAATTTTAAAATATTATTCAGAAACGACAATTCCCAAAACTGACAATAGAGGATTTAAGCACAACAGAATTCTTTATTCACTGTTAAAATCATCATTAAAGGATTCTAAAATTAATATACATCAAATTGACGAAAATAAATACAAAAATGTTTAATTTTTCTGATTAATGTCGGGTTTAATTATTATTTTAAACAAACAGGATGCACTAGCATGAGAATGATCATGCTAATGCATAAGCATAAACAATACTGATTAAAACATTCTAACGATTTGGATCCAAAAACATTCAAAATTTTGAATCAGTTTACATTTAATATCTTATAAATAAAAATACTAGTAACGAATAACAGTAATAATAACAACATCTAATGGCAAATTTTCGAGTTTTGAGCCTTCTAGCTGCAGGAGCAGGATGTTATTACACAAATGCATTTGATAAATTGAGATGGAACATTTTCAAAGTTGCAGCTCAGCCGCGGTGTCCACCATGCCCACCAAACGCTCGATCAAGCCTAGGACCAGCTCGACCACAGTCGACAGTTAATCCGCAGAACGTTAATATTCCCGTGCATAAATCGGAGCTTTTAGAACGACTTACCAGATTTGGACTTCCGGAACGGGATTTCCTATTAGAATATGAAGACTTTGAAGTATCGTACGATAACAGAAATCGAATACCTAATTGGGTTTTAGAACACCTAACTTATGATCAATTAAGAAATAAAGCACATGATATGGAGCAAGGAGATTGTGCAAATCCTGAAGATCGAATTCATTGTTATTTTCAATCGTCAGTTAATAGTTACCGTAGTTCTGGATATGAGAAAGGACATCTTGTTTCCGGGAAAAATCATAAACATTCACCAACATGTTTTAATTCTTCTTGTAGTCTTGCTACAATTGCACCAATGGTAAAATGGGTATTTTGCTTAATTATATCTAATAATTTTTGAAAAAATGTATTTTAGCATCCAACTTTAAAATGTAGTGCAGCATGGAATGATTTAGAGGCTTTTGTTAGATATTTAACAAGCCAGTATAAAGATATATATGTGTATACGGGGCCTTTATTTTTTCCCGAGTATGAAATAGAAATTATTATATTTTGTTACTCAAGTTCTAGCAAATTGTTTATTTACAGAGAAAATAGTTTTTTTATTGAATACGAAGTTATTGGATCACAAAGTGTTTCAGTTCCAACTCATTATTTTAAGATTATAATTGGAAGACGTAAAGATGACGAAAGAAAATTTTCTTTGGGATGTTATTTGCTACCTAATAATGAGAGCGCTGCAAATTGCGATTTGACCAGGTTTCATGTTACGTTGTCAGAACTAGAACGTAAGGCTGGATTTAAACTTTTTGATGACAATTGTCGTCCGTTTTCTGAAGATTTAATGACAGCAGAAGAATTTATTCAGAATAAAGCTTGCTTTATGGTATGAGTATATGTAACTGAGAATATCTATTTGATTTATGATAGTAATGATTTGTACGAATTTTTCAGGTTAATGCCGGATTGGAAGTGTAAAAATATTCATCAGATTAGCTACGAATTGTGATTTTTTTTCATAAATTTTAGCTATTAAAACGTTTTAGAAACTGAATAAATTTGTGAACAAACAAGAAATTAAATATTTGAAATGTATCAAGTACCAAAACAAAACCCAAATAATTGCTTTTTTATTTGCTTTACAATTTCTTTCTAATTTTAGTCAACACCCGCTCTTAATATAGGAAATAGGAGATAATTTTAAATCTAATCTCTAAAATAATTCCTATAACATTACAACTGATGTGAGAAGAAATTAGGATGAATATTGACCAATTATTGACCAATAAAAACAAACATTTGTTAACTAAATTATCTCTTTTATATTAAAAATTTGTACGTACTTAACCGGAAAATTTTACAACTTTTTATGCCTAGTTTTCTTTAATTTATATGATGTTTGGAATAATTTACTGCTGTCAAGAAAAATAATTTCCGGTGTTTCGTGTCAAGTATCTAAGAATAATTTTTCTTTCAACATTACGTCGTGTGTGTGGACCATCTAAAAAGAGGTTGTGAAGGACTTGGTCAAGGTTAAGAGACTCTTGAAAGACTCACTTACAAACTTGACATTTATTAATACAATTGGATAATAAACAAACAATCTTTTTATAACTCGTGAATTTATGAAACGAAATTAATATTAATTTTCAACTTAAATATTCATATTTTGAAGATGTTTATGTAACCAGTTGGTATATTACTTTCTATATGACATTTTAGAACAATTCTATGTCCCTAAAATACTTCGAAAGGACATTTGTAATACTTTTATGTAGCTACATTCCCAAACTCTCGAGCTAAAACGACTAAAACCGTTTTAGTAAAACGTAAACCGAACTCCTACCGTCCGTTTTATAAAACTGAAAAAGAAATGCAACTTTTCAGCTTCTTTGAAGGCCATTTTTATAACTAGATCTGTGATGGTTTGCCTATACAAGTAGCAGCAAATAATAAACCAACATTATTCAGAGAAATAAACTTCTAGTTCTAGACTTGTTAAAGTAGTATTTTTTGTTTTATTGTTTCATTTTATCAAAAATTCTAACGAATTTAAAACGAAATATCAAACGATTCGGAAACTTAAATGTAAATGGAAAAGATTCGACACTTCAAAAATCATGGATTAAAACTAAGCTAAACTAAAACGATTAAAACGACGTCGTTTTATTTTGGGAATGTAGCTAGTGTTATTTTTGTTTTTCTTTTTGGTGGGGGGTTTAAAAAAAATGTATGGTTAATATCAATATTATTTAACCACTTGAGAACACCTTTATCTTGAAAAATTCGGCTTTTAACAGTAATCTAGAAAATTTATGTGAAAATTAGTCACAGTAGTGACTAAAGGGTAGTAAGAAATAGAGATTAAAAAGACGATTAAAATGTTCCCTGAACTATGATTTGAATTAATTAAGATTACAAGTTTCAACTTTGTCGTTTAACATAATTAATTACATCATAAATTCTTTAAAATTAAACAACATAGAATAAAATAAAATTTAAATTAATGAATTTATAACCATGTAAATAATAAATAAGCATAAAAAACAAATTACATTATTTACATAATCTAGGTCAAATTCTTTTGTTTAATAAAAAAAAAACAATAAACTTTAAGTAAATATTATGTCACATTATCCAACTTTGAATTTATTCTACGCATTAAAAATATAAACAAAATATAAACAAAATAAAAAAAAAGAATAAAAACAAAAGTTTGCTATTTACAACATTATAATCACAAAATTTAAAATTAGAAACGAAAACGTACGGAAGCAATTGTCTTATATAACATTTGGCTTACTAATGATAAACTTTTCAACCACATTTACTCAGACAAATAAAAACAATACGAAACTCATTTAATACATCTGATACATTTCGTCACACACGAAGTGACAAATCAAACTGACATCTGAATGCATTTCATCATGAAAACCAAGGTGAATGATCTCTTAAATAAGAAACAAAGCATCTTATAGGTGGTTCAAATCAAAAGAGGTCGAAGTTGGCATGTAGGATTTCAAAAATAACCGCGTGACGTCAAACGCCCAGAAACAAATTCAGTTGGATGCAACTGCCAAATTAAAAAAAAAAAAGAAAAACTTGCTACTGCATAGATCATTCTATTTAAAGTTAGTTCATGTTCCGTGTCCAATGTTCAATGCCATGCTGATATCAGTCTAACCCAGCCTATCTCATTGATAACAAGATACCACTGGTCAGTGTCATCCTTATCACCAATTCCGTGCATATAAAGCACCCATCTTTATCCTTCCCTAATTCATTTACGCGCAGCCAACTGAGCTAACCATGGCCTCGAAATCGATTGTCAAGTTCCTGGGCTGCAATGAATTGGTGGAGAAGAGTGGCAACATCTGGAAATCCCTTATTGCCGAATTTGTTGGAACTTTATTCCTCGTTTTCGTCGGATGTGGTTCATGTGTTGTTCCGAATACGAATGTTGTACAAATTGCGCTTGCGTTTGGTGTTACAGTTGCGACGATGGTACAGTGCATTTGTCACATAAGTGGCGGTCATATCAATCCGGCAGTTTCTACGGGTATGTTGGTAACTGGGAAAATGAGTTTGGTGCGATATTTATTCTACATCCTGTGTCAATGTGCTGGCGCCATTGTTGGAGCGGCGTTGTTGCGAGCTTTTACACCCGAGGAACGTCTGGGCACTTTGGGTTCTACTTTGGTTGCTGATGGCGTCACAGCCGCACAAGCTTTTGGGATTGAATTATTCATCACTTTTGTACTGATTTTTACCGTGTTTGCTGTTTGCGATTCGAATCGCACTGATGTTAAGGGATCTGCACCACTTGCTATTGGACTTTCTGTTACTACATGTCATTTATTTGCGGTAAGTTGTTTTAGATTTTTATATAAAAAATGTTGTTTTAATTTTTTTGTTAAAATGTTTTGTAGGTTCTCATGACTGGATCAAGCATGAATCCTGCTAGATCATTTGGTCCTGCTGTGATTATGAATATATGGACAGATCATTGGGTATGATTTTATTATTTTTTAGCTACTTAATTAATTAATTAATTGTTGTTTGTTTTATTTAAATGATTTTTAGGTTTATTGGGTTGGACCTTGTCTTGGTGGAGCAGCAGCAGCCATTTTGTACCATTTGGTTTTACGAGCTCCAAAACCAGTTTATGTACTGACTAATGAAGAAGTAAAGTTAAAAGCATCTGAAATTTAAATTGTTATGTTTAAATTGTATCATAATTTTTTATGTGTATAAAATATTAATATGATACTTTAATCTTTTTTTGTATTATTTTATTGGGACTGTTATAAAGATCTTGTAAAGTGAATTTTTTGCTTTTTATTTTTGTATTTGTAAAAATTGTATCAATATTTGTCATTTTTGGTAATTGTATCAATATTTGTCATTTTTGGTAATTTTATCAATATTTGTCATTTTTGGCAATTTTATCAATATTTGTCATTTTTGGCAATTTTATCAATATTTGTCAT
>JAQFZN010000687.1:0-24597 GCA_034687075.1 Geophilus carpophagus
CTCGAGTACTCGGCAAAATGAAGTGGTCAATACTCAATACTTGACTTTTTCAAAATTCGAGTAATTTGGAAACCCTAGGCTCAGATTTATGGGTTTATATTTAAAAACGATGGCCCTAATTAAAAAATAATTAAATAAGCTTAGAATATCATAAAAAAATGAAGTTTTAATTTATTTAAATACAGATTATGAAATTTTTTTATTTTTATTAAATATGTTTAATAGAATATTTTTATTTCATAATTTTAAAATTAAATTTTAACGGTTGCTTGGAAAATGAAAAATCTTAAAACATTCAAATTATTATCTGCAATTTAAATCAAAACTCGGAGATTGAAAACAAAATCTAAAACATATATTTTATTTGAAACTAATTTCTATTTCTGTTTTAGGAGAATGAAATTACGATGTGCCTAGAAATCGAACACTTCTTAGAAGCAACTTGTGGTCAGCCATTACACAACACAAACACAGATCAACATCAAAAACCATCGAGAAAATGGCAACCGCACAACACGATCGACATGTCTCAACACCAAAACAAACCCATATTGGATTCTCCCAACTCTTGGACTGCACTTAGTGTCTCACCACGAGCTAGAACATCATTCCTAGCCGAACCAGAACAAACTCAATCAACACCATACAATAATCAAAGAATGTTCGCATCACCAAATAATCAAAATCAAAATTTCCAACCGCGATCTCAATCAACAAATTGGGAAAACGACCGATGGACACGAAGACAACCAAACGGACACTACGATTGGAATGAAAGATCATCAAACCGGAATTCATGGCAGGATTCCGGTAATTACCGCAATTGGGACGCAAGTCGATTTTCGTCTTCAACACATCGAAATGAATCTTTTTCAGCCGGAAATACGAACCAACAACAAATATTTCAACGATTACGACCACCAGAAATATCACCCAAGGAAATTGCGAATAAAATACGTGATCCAAGGTTATTATCCGGACGTGTAAACTCAACAACGATCAACATCCATAGTCCGTGTCCGCCGTCTGTCTACGTTCCGACAAGTCGCAAACCTGATGACGAAATAGAAACACCGCGGTCGCCATCACCGCAGCAAGATATTCCCATAATTCCACCGGTTATAATTCGTGACACGGAGATGACAACGCAAGATGTAGTTATAAATACAAAATGTAGAGATGATTTATTAGGAATTGAAGAAAAGAAAAGTGTTTTCTCGTGCGAACATTGTTCGTACGTAGGAAAAAAGATCGTAGCTCATCACGTTAATCGACATCCAGGTAAAGAAGTTCCGGTTTGGTTGTCGAAGGAAGAATTCGTTTCGGCGTTGTTGCGGGAAGAAATGGATCAAGTTGAAACTGAGAAAGTTAAAAATATAAATAAAAATAGTCCATCGGAAGTGTCCTTTATTGAAGATTTAAGTTGGATTCCGGATAAAAGTATTTTTCAGAGACCTATTGATTGTAGAATTTGCGGTTATTCAACTGTGGTTAAATCGAATTTAATTCAGCATTTAATTCAACATAGGAAAAGTGATATTTCTGGTATGGCGCTTCCACCGACACTGTATTGTCGATTTTGCGAATATTTCTCCAATTCGATCGCCGATTTTCGAGATCACGTGACCACACATACTGGTGAATTTGATTATTCGTGTGGGTATTGTGCGTTTAAAGGATTTTCAGCGAAATCAGTTCGAAGTCATATTTCGGCAGAACATGTAGGTAAAGCTCCGCTTGTTAAAAGAGAGAAGGAAATTGATCATCAGAATAATCGAGTGAATGCGCTAACTGGATTTGTGTGTAATAAATGTCGATTTGTACAGTTAAATAAGGAAACTGTGAATGAACATGTGAAAAGACAACACGAAGGCGATGAAGAAGTGAGCATAATTGAAATAAATATGGCTCGATTATCGAAAAATAGAAAAACAGTTAAGGTTAATAACCCGCAAGATGAAATCGATGGACTTAAAAATGACAATTCACAAGATACTGAAAGTTTGCATTCAACTAACGATGAAGATGAACAAGACAATGAAAGCGAGACTGAAGATGGCGGCAGTGACAGCGAGAAATCATCAGAAGAAAGAAATAACAGTCCACCTCACCTCGAACGAGAACATGATACCACCGTTAGTGAAGAAGAAATCGAAAATGAAGAGGAGGAGGAGGAGGAAGAAGAAGAGGAAGAACAAGTAGAAACTGATATTTTATCCCTTCTTGGCAAAGATGGCGGGAAAATTGCGCCTTCTATTGCAGAAACTATTTCACGTTTACAAGCAACATTAAAAAAAGGCGTGAAACGAAGTAGTCTTCCACCACCTATTCTTGAACCAATTGATGGGAAAATGAATAAAAACAAAGAAGAAAATGTTAATGTTGTTAATAGTGGGTATGCATTTAAATGTGGGGCGAAAGGGTGCGGGTTTTTTAGCGGGGAAGAATCGTTGTTTTTACAACACAGCGAGTCGTCGCATTCGCCGAGAGAGGCGCCGTGTACTGAATGTGGCGGTTGTTTCGCGCAGTGGAAATTGCTTATAGCTCATATGAGATCTGAATGTGAAGCGAATGATAAGTTACCGCAATATGCGTGTGGTTTTGCTTCGTGTGAATATGCGACTAATAATGAACAGTTTTTTTTCACGCATACACGAACTGTTCATAAAAAAGAAATTCAGCTGCCATGTTGTTATTGCGAAAAGAATTTTACTTTAGTTACTGGGCTTGTTAGACATTTAAAGGAAGGTTGTCGAGGTGCGAAAAGTGTTAAATCGCGAAAAGCGGTTAAAAAAGTTGAAGAAAAGAAGAAAATTGAAAATTTTGAAAATGAAATCGCAGTGACGGTTGAGGAAAATGCAAATGGCGCCGATGGTGTTGACGCGGGTAAATTTTCGGTTAAAGTTGTTTATAAATGTCCAATTTGCGAACATAAATCTTTAGAAAGAGATGTATTTAGAAGTCATGTGATAAAAACGCATTCGGATTCACTTCTTTCGTGTTCTTCGTGCCTAAAAGATTTGGGAGATGTTGATGCGGCCATTGATCATATTGAATCCGAACATGGCGACGAAGGGATTAATATGAGCGTGCCGATTAAAAGGCCGCTTGTCCAAGGGGATTTAGGATCGCCGAAGAAGAAAGTTTGTATTGAAATTAAGAGTGAAGTTGTAAATGATGATAAATCAACAACAAGAAATGCAAATTTGAAAAATAAAGATGAAGAAGATGAGATTTTAATTGGGTCTGTTCGAGATCCGGCTGTTGAATGTCTCGGTTTAAAATCACCATTTGCCTTGGCCACGATGTTGAAAGAGGAGAAATTACGTCATTTATACAAATGTATGGGTCGTGGCTGTACTTTCACATCATCAAATCAAGAGGAATTTGTGAAGCATTTGTCTGAATGGGATTGTGTTTCGAGGACTCTGTGTTGTTACTGCATGGAGGATTGTGAAAGTGCGAGTGGATTGATTGATCACGTGATTAAACAACATGGACATTGTACATATCAGTGTAAATATTGCTTTTATCGAGCGATTAGTGATGATTACGTGAATCAGCATCATATGAAGAGACATGCTGGGTTAAATCCGGGTAGTTTATTGTGTCAGAAGGATCCGGTTGCTGTTGAGTTGGTCAATGAACCGGCCAGCGCTGAATTTATTTGTCCCTACAGATGTGCTTTAGGTGAGTTCAAATTTATTTACATTATCAAATTAAATATTCGAGAATTTTGCATTTGCACATACAAAAATGAAAATTTTGATCTATTTTTTCCGGTTTAGTTGCGTATTTTTAACTAAACTGGAAACAGAAATAACTCAATTTTTTGTTGTCGAATTTTTTTGTTATTACAGATCAGTTTTCACTAACCTTTAATTCTCTGATAAAAAAAATTAAAATTACAAATAATTTTTTATTTAAATGTTAAAAGTACAATGCAAAGTTATTCTGAATTTGTTTATTAATTATTTTTTTCTTTATTTTTATATTTTTTATTTTTTTAAGATAATTGCCAATATGAAATAGCAGATCCTGATGAGTTTCGGCAACACTATGTTAAAGAACATGGTTCAGTGACCTCAATTCCTTGTCATCATTGTGATACTATATGCAATTCAGTGGATAATTTGCTTTTACATTATAAAGTATTAATAATTAATGATTTATTTTTATAATTTTTATAATATTTTTAAAATAAATTGATAATTTTTATAGGTACATGGATGTAATAATTATCAATGTGGATTTTGCTTATTTGGTACTGAAACAGATGAAGATTTACTTTTTCATTTATATTCCATTCATCCCAATAGAAAAGGACAATTGATCGTTCGATCAGCATCTAGTAACAAAGTAATATTTTATAAAATATATTAAATTTCTTTCCCTGTTCATAACTAAAATAGAAAAAGAACCTCTAAATCGAAGAATTGTATTTTATTTGTTTATCTTTAATAATGTGATGAAATACAATTGGTACATATAATATCTTTGCTTTCCTGGCTTTCTGATACAGGAAGTAGATGTGATTTATGTCATTTCGACAGCCAAATTGTCTTTCTGAAAGCCACTCTGCCGCCATCTTGTTTTGACTTCAGTTGTTGTGTTTTTATTGTTGTGATTTCAGGATTCCTAGAAGTAGATCTAGAACTATTATGGAAAGCAAATTGCCAAAGCAAGATTTTCAGAGTCAAAAGCCAATTTTTTTAATTTCATGAAATTAACTAAATCGGCTCTGGAAAGTGAAGATGCTAGATGCATTCAATATCTTTGCTTTCGTGGCTTTCCGAGACAGGAAGTAGACGTGATTTATGTTGTTTTTAGGAAATTGGCTTTCCTGAAAGCCAGTTTCATAAAAACCACTTTAGACTTGCTTTCTGATAGTCAAATTAGCTTTCCGAAAGCAAATCTGCCACCCTCCTGTTTTAACCTAGATTGATGTGTTTTTATTATTCAGGTCTTGGGAGAACTGTTTTGGGGAGCAAATTGTTAAAAGCAAGATTTCAGTAAACTGTTCAAAGTCAAAAGTTGATCTTGTGAATTTCATGAAAACAACGAAATCGGCTTTTGGAAAGCTAAAAGATATTAGGTGCATTCAATATCTTTTGGCTTTCGGAAAGCTGATTTTGTGGCTTTTATGAAATTGACTTTTGACTTTAAACAGGTTGCTTTCAGCTATTAGCTTACCACATTAGTTCCTAGAATTAATTCTAGGATCCTATGATTAACCAACTAAATGGCAGCAAAAGCAATTTGCTTTCCACAATAGCCTCCAGAACTAGTTCTAAGATTCCAAGATCAAACAAATATAAGATTTAAAAAGTTATAACGAGAAATAAAAGTTAATAAAGTAAGGATAAGAATTAAGATTTAAAAAGTTATAACGAGAAATAAAAGTTAATAAAGTAGGGATAAGAATTAAGATTTAAAATATTTTAAATCACAGAAAACAAATAATATTCAATGTATACCATCAAAGTCAAACAAGATGGCGGTGATGAAGTGGTGGGAAAGTTATGTGAAAGCTGATTTGGCCATTCGTAAAGTCAGCTTTAGTGAAATTGGCTTTGCTAAAAATGATGTAAATTGTGTCTACTCTCTGTCCTGGAAAGCAATAAAAGCCAATCTGGGCCAGCAAAGCCATGTAAGCCAAGATATTGAACCACACATAGAGATTTTTGATATGGTGAATCTTATCGATTCGATAAAACTTTTATTTAATCCGTTTCGATTTGGGTTTGATTCGATTATGCTCATTGGATTCGATATGCTTTCACACAAACAATGGATTTTAAATAGCAAAATAAAACAAAAAAATGTATTTCAAATATTAAAATACTCAAAAATAATACATCTTAAATACAAAATACCCTTAAAAAATTTCAAACATAAAAAAACCTTCCAAAAAAATGAAAAGAAACTAAAAATTCCATTATTTATCAGTATTTATTTATTTATTTGTTTACCAAAATCAAATCTTAAAGAATTATAATTATTACTTAATCTTTTTTTTAATTAAAAATTATCTATAACTTACTTAACTTATCCCGATGACATATACCACTTGACATTAGCAATTTAAATATATCCCGGAATGTACATACATTTTATTATATATAAACAGAAACAAAAATTAAACACAAGAATAAACATGACTTAATACTAGGCCTACTTAATACTTTAAAAAAATAAAAAAAACCGTTAAAAATCACATAAAAATTCAAAATTCAACAATTCCTTTCACCTTTAAACATCTTCAAAATGACTGACATATAACCTAAATTTATTTTTATATTACCTCCCAAAACACTCATCAAAACAGAAAAATCGGAACAATTCAAATCCACTGTTTTGTTATTTTTTTATATTTGTTATTTTTATTATTTAGTATTTTTTATATTTAGAATTTTTTATTATTACTTTGTTTATGGCTTTTACCACATGTATTTTGTTTTTTATCAATAGTTAAAAACCTTTTCGATCTTCTCCAAAAGATCATCATCAGAACATTTGAACAAAATGTTCTGATGATGATCTTTTGGAAAAGATTGAAAAGGCCTTGAACTATTGATAAAAAACAAAATACATGTGGTAAAAGCCATAAACAAAGTAATAACATAACCTAGAAACACATGTTAAAGAAATAATAATCCAAAAGAGTATTTTTTTGTATTTAGTATTTTTTATATTTTTTACATTTAGTATTTTTTAGATTAGTTATGTTTTTGATTGGGTTCAGTTTGGTTTGGTTCGATTCGG
The DNA here is from genome assembly GCA_034687075.1 of Geophilus carpophagus. Taxonomy (NCBI): domain Eukaryota; kingdom Metazoa; phylum Arthropoda; class Chilopoda; order Geophilomorpha; family Geophilidae; genus Geophilus; species Geophilus carpophagus. The sequence continues at coordinate 6,766 of JAQFZN010000687.1, forward strand.
ATTCGATTTGCTAAATTGAACCCCCAAGTGTGTATTGAACGCACTTATTGATTGCACCAAATATATATTTTTTGTAATATTTAAAATTAAAAAAAAAATTTCTTTTTATTTTTCAGTTTTCATCCACATCTAAAACGCAATCTAAGAACGATTCAAGACACAATTCTGATAAAATCAGGGGAATATCCCAATCCCTAACAACTGGCAGTTTTCAAGTTTCTAACCTGACTAAATTAAAATCAAACGATTCAGATACCTCAAAAGATGCCGCTGAACTCAAAGTCGGTCATGCTTTATTCCAATGCGGCTATCCACCTTGTGCATTTACCTCATCAATGGCTGAAACATTACGTGAACACATGATCACATGCCCTTCTGCCCCTCTCCAAACATCTTCCACTTGCCCACACTGTCAGCTCCAATGGAGAACAATGACCCTATTTCTCGACCATCTGGTCAATCAACATGGTGGACGAAGATTCGTATGCGCACGATGCCCGTTTCGTGGCCCCAGCGTCGATTACGTGCAAAATCACTTGAAACTGCAACACGGCATTCCACCAGAACAAACTCAGTGCAAGTTACGTGATCCAAACTCGGATCCAGAGACGGGAGAATATATCGTACAAGAATCGGAGGGCGCTACGACGTCGGTGACACCAACCAAGTTACCGGAGGGACGAAACTCAGAGAAACGCATGATGGTGACTCGTAAAGGGACCACGTACGGGTTGGATGATATTGATCGATTACCGATGCAAAGTATTTTTCCGAGAGAAGTTTGCTGTGCGATTTGCGGATACGCAACGAAAGTTCGTAGCAATTTAATAAGACATTTACAGCTTCATAAAAGACAACAAGATTCGGACCCGACTAAAGATGATAAGTGCAAAACTCCAACTAAATCACCGAAAAAGAAAGAAAAAGCAACGAAAAAGCAACCGGACGTTGCAACCGGAAATGAAATTGTTCCCCAATTTATTGTCAACACGTCTCTATACAGATGCGCCGTTCAAGGATGCGATTATTTAGCACTGGATAACACCATGTATAAATGTCACGTGACAACATTACATCCGGATGTCACTAGCTTTCCGTGCCCACATTGCGGGGACCGAACGAACTCGTTAGATCGACTTTTAATCCACTTCCGGTTGCATGGTCCAAGGTTATATAAATGCAGCCAATGCTCTTACGTGAGCTATCGACGTCATCAGGTTGAAACACATTTAAGTACGACACACGAAAATCGATTTTTACCTGTTCTAACTGTACGAGAACACGTAACGGGGGAAGATTTGATCCCCGAACCGGAAGTAAAGACCCCAAAAAAGAAGGATCCGAGATTATTGATACCAGTAACGTCAGAAAATGGCCGAATCGCGTGTAAAAATGAAGGCGATCCGAGCAACGTATGGTGTTGTGCAATATGCACTCACCCAGGACCCACGAAAAGCATTATAAAAAACCACTTGCAGACTTCCCACGGGGTGCGAAGTGAATTCAAATGCGGAATCTGCTCGTGCGTAAGCAACGCCTTTGAAAGCGTCCGTCTCCATTTTGTTTCTCGTCATCCAGACAGCGAGGTGAAAATCATGCCCTTGATTGTCAAAGCCAAGGATTATGATCCAAACAACCTCTATATATCTGCGCCTAGGGAACCCGGTTCTGCAAGCAGCAACAGCAGTAGTAGTAGCACAAATTTGCATAAAAATGCAGCCATTTTTGAAACACCGAAACCATCAATGGCGGTGACGCGAAGAGCGTCGCTGTCAGCTGCGGCAGCCGCAGCCGCCGCCACCGCCGCTACCGCTGCTGCTTCAAAATCCGTTTCTAGAAGCGATTTAGTGGTCGAGACGATATCCAAAGTTGACGGGGGCTCATCCAAGGATGAAGAAGAGGAGACAGTTGCAGATTATCTCAAGGAAATGGATGTTCCGTCACCGAAAGACTTGGTTATTGATGAAAAAAGCACGGAGGAAACACCGGAAGTTGCGCCCGAGTCGGCGAACAGTGTGCAGAGCAATGTGGAAAAAATGATGTTCGTTTGTCCGGTTTGTCACGAATATCGGACGAAATTTCGCGGGGATATGCGGATACATATTTACAGGGAGTTGCAGTATCGAAGGGTGCAGTGTTTGCGTTGTAATGCACTTTTTGTTTCCGAAAAGGAAGCGAAACATCATTCGTTGAAGACTCATCACGGACAAGAAGTGAGTTTGCAGAAGAATGAAATACCCGAAAGAGAGAATTGGGTTAAGGAACAGCTTGATAGTCAGGTTAGGGCTTGGGGATCGGTCCCCAGGGGTATGCACAAAGGGGGTAAAGGGACTAAGGTGGCTGTTGTTACACCAGAAGATATCCCCGAGCAGGGGACGAGTTTTGGAAGTGATAAAGTAATTGATTCGAGTCTGTTGTTGAATGTGTCGAATGTTTCGACCAGTGATACGAGTGTTAATGTTAATAATAAGCAAGATGATGAAGATGGCGAAGGGTCGCAGCGCCATTTTCGGTATTATTGTACGCAGTGTAGTTATCAGTGTGAAGGGACGACTGACTTGAGGAAGCATATTTTTCGGCATTTGAAGTTTAAACCGTTTCAGTGTACGCATTGTTTGTTGAGGTTTAGCGAGAAGCAGCAGATTAGGAATCATCATAATTTGTTTCATTCGGATAAGGAGTTTGTTTGTCAACGGCAACCGAATTTGGAGCCGGAACGATTTGTTGATGAGTTGTTGCATCAGCAGAGGATGGAATGGAAAGATAAGAAGAAAAATGCTACGCCAGGTATTTTCTTGATGTTTGTAACGGTTTTATTTTGTTTTTAAGTTTACTTTACATGAGATTTGATGGATTTGTAAATGGTTTTGGAAATTTAGAGATTTTATTAATTTGAAAATTATCTAAATTTGGAGATTTTACTGATTTGAAAATTATCTAACTTTAAAAATTTTACTCACTTGTAAATTATCTAAATTTCAAACAGTAAAATTGTTCGAAAATTTAAAAATCATAAATATTTCTAAATTACAAAAATTTGAAATTCCATAAATCAACCAGAATTATCTAAACACAAATTTATTTCCATTTTTGATCTCATTTTAGGTGCCGTTAAAGCAATGAAAACAGCAGCTCAGCTAGCAGTAAACAAAATGGCCGAAGAATCAGCAAAAACAGTAACATCAGACACCGGCAATGTTTTAAAAATCTACGCATGCAGACATGAAGGCTGTAACTTCTCATGCGACCAACTAAAAGGCCTTAAAGTTCATCTCATGTCCCACCTCAGACAAGCTCGATTCCATTGCGGCTACTGCAGTGTAACCGGCAGCTCTCAATACCAAGTACGCCGCCATTGCCTCAGCATTCACGCACGAAGAAAAGTGCTTGTTTTAGCGATTAAAAACGACTCGCAACAATCGACAACATCACCCCCAAACACAGCAACATCAACATCTCAACAAGCTTCACCACCTTCAGCAACGCCTGTGCGTACGTCAACGTTACGTCAACATTACTGCCCGTACTGCCCTTACAGCCACAGCTTACCCAAAATGATATCTCGGCATTTAATGCGGCATTACGTAGAAAAACCATTTCAATGCGGTCATTGTAAGCGGACAGGAATAGAAAAATTCGATATTTTATATCACTGCAAGAAAGTTCACCCGGAACTAGAGCCCAAAGTGATAGAAACACCGTTGCCTAGCAACCCAGAAATCAAGCCCATTCTTCGTCGCGGCCATTGCTCTACAAGTGCCGCTGCGAATCTGGAAATGGCCGAAACTGTTAACGATCATCAAGATGATGACGATGTAACAATGCCGCTCGAAGTGCAATTGAATAATGAGAGAGATGAAATGTTTGAATGTAACGAATGCGGATCGAGGTTTGAAACCGTTGAAGAAATTCAAAATCATTTGAAAGATTTTCATTCGCAGTCGGAAGCTACTTATAAAGTGTGCGTTGCGTCTGCTGCTAATCCAACGGTGGTTTTAGACGAGGGAACTGACGAACAGAAAAATCCGGCTTTTAACAACAAACGAAGCTCGTTATTAAAATGTATTTATTGCGATTTAGCGTCGGATAGTTTGAAATTATTGCGAAAACATTGTCACGAATCGCACACAGGACACGAAGTTCGGCTCAGAAAGTTAGCTGCTGATTGGGAGCCATCTGGTGAGAGTATTCTGCGATGCGGCTATTGTGGGTTTGCTGTAACTCAAATGAGCGTGTTGTGGAATCATCACGCGGTCGATCATGCCGAGAAATGCGTTAAGTTTCGGATAGCTGTGAGGAAGAGCGCAGCACTTCCTGCGCAGAAGACAAAAATAAGTTGCGCTACGAGTCAGCATGTTTTATGGTGTTCGTATTGTAACGACCCGTGCGAATCGATGGAACAAATGGTTAAACATTGGAAAATGTTTCACGGACATTTAGAATTAAAATATAAAACACCTTCCGGGGAAGAGGGAATTATATCGAAGGAAATAACCGATGGCGTAATGTGCGAGGAGGAGAAACAGAAAAATAACGAACCGGAAGTTACGTCACCCGTCGAAGGAGATGATTCTCGGATTAAAATGTATGGTTGCGCACAATGCAAATATGAATCGGATAAATACGATATGGTTAGACAGCATTTATTCCGACATTTGCAACGATTTGCGTGTCAAAAATGTCGGAAGATGTATCCGTTTGAATACGAACTGAGAAAACACGTTGAAGTTCATCATCCGGGTCTTGTTTTAGAAACCGTTAAAAATCCTGATTACGACGATCAAGAAAAAGAGGAATTGATAAGGAATATTCGAGTTTGGTATGTTGGCAAAGGTGAGAATAGTGAGAAGGTAGTTAAGCAGGATTTGAATGCGGATTTGATCGGCGGGAAGAGAAAACAAGTCGCGAAGAAGTCGTTGAGAGGAATGTCGCAGGTTAGTTCTCCGCCGAAATTGCGGGTTAAAGCGAGGAAATCGTCGAGTTGTCGATTGCAAACCGCTAATTTATTACAAGAAACGTTGAGTAAGAATTTGCCCGGGGTTGAGCAAATGCAGCATCAGATTATATCAGATTTGGTTAAGTTGTTACCGATGAGTTGTCAGGACGATTTTGGTTGTTCAGCGAAGAAGTTGAAACGAGATGAGAATAGGGTTAGTTTGAGGTTAGATGATTTGTATCATTTGGTTAATATTGAACCAACAGTTGTTGTTGAGAGATGTGCTGGAATTTAATGTTTTAGTTGTATGTATTGTTTGATTTTTGTTTATAATTCATTTCAATTCTACCTCGATTTTTTTTAAATATTTTTTGTTTAATTTAGATGCGCTACAGCTTAAATTTTTATGCTGAATATGCAGCTAATTGTGTTCAGTGCATTGTACATACAATTTAATTTATGTAATTTGTAATCTAAATAAAAACGAAATGTAATTTTGAAATATATATAGTGAAATTAGATTTATTTAATTTTCTTTAAGAAGCTCAACTGTGGACATCGGTTTGCCATCTGGTGAGAGGTAGTAAAAACTAAAACTTAAAATTTGATTTCTATTTATGGATGAAAGAAAAATAAAATGTTTTATTATTATTTATATATTTTGAAAATAAAAAAAAATTGTTTATCATTTCTTAATACTATTTTACCTATTTATTTTTTTTTAATATGTTAATTTACTAAATTTACTAAATTAACGAGTTCTTTCTTATCTTAATAATTTTTGTTGATTAATATTATGGTTGACTTTTCTCAACATACAGAAAACTGAAGCCTGGTCATGACATTCACACTCCCTTTAGTTCGTAGTTTGCCATTCTTTAATACAGCAAACTCTTCATTTATACAAAACTGAGTATTACTTTCAAAATCCTTAATAGATTTCACTTTGCAACAAACAATCTGTCGATTCATTTTCGGACACGCAATCAACGACAATAAAGTTCTCTTCAACTCAAAATCCGGCAGTTCCGTGGCTAATTTAAGATCTTCTAAAGATATTTCCCCAACAGAGAGATCATTCCATGCGAACAACACCGCCATTTGCAAAGTATTAACACTAAGATCAAACTTCCCAATCGAATTTGTAAAACTAATAACACCGTGCGACATTTTATGATTCCACTGTAATTTTCTTTCCTTATGTTTACTACGATAAAATGTTTCAAATTTAGGAAGCAAAACTTCTAATTCTCTCGGCAATGATACAGAAACTTCATCACATGACCGACACCAGGAGTTCGTAGTAAGAATCTGCACATTAAAACCGTCAAAACGACCGTTATTTTCCGTTTTAAATTGCTCGCTTAATTCTTCACTTATTTTAACATCACGTAACATTTGAATCAATTTCCCCATGCAATCTGTGGGTGCTTTAGCATCATTTTTTATCCAAGTAATCATATTTTCTTCTTTTTCCATATTCAGAGATGCTCCTAAAATCAATCTCTTTGCAAGCTGAGATTTGTAAAACTGTATAAACACGTCAATATTTAATACATATCTTAATATTAATATCACATCTTTTAGTTTCTTTTCTATTTGATCTGATGTTGGCGTTTTGCTTTTGCCAGTTTTTCTTAACGAAATATCGCAAAACTTTGATAAAAATTCGGGTAATTTCGATTCTGCCGAATTGAGAGATTTTTCGTCCGATGGAATATCCAATTTAAACAGGCTCGTGTCGTTAACTAATCGTCGAAAACCGTTATCTCTTGATTCAACAAATCTTTTATCGTCATCGAAGGATTGTGTAACTAATTTACTGAATCCTTTAAAAAGGGATAAAAGTTTCTCAAAATATTTCTCGAAATCTTTAGCGATTGTCGCAGCCGAGTTCAACATTTCTGCTGAACCGTCATCAAAAATAAACTGCTCTAAAGCATCGCACATCGCTTTAATACCATCAGGAACATGTTCATTGAGCCGAAACATAAATTGCAATTGAGTCGTCTCATTTTCTTTGATCATTTTCGCACATTCCGCTGTAACAGAGTCTTTAAATTTCGCAAATAAAACTCTGACGCAAGTTTTATAAACTGTTTCGTAACTTAAATCGAAGTCTAAATATTTTTTAGCTCTGGCTTCCTCTTCCCTAAGCTTGTCATGAGCATATCTCATGTAATTCACGACCCCATCTTCCTTAAAATGCTTTATCGCATCGTTTTCGTAAAAAGTTCCCATCTCTTCAACATAAAGTTTTTCAAAGTTTTGTTTATAAAAAAATTGATAACCCATTGATAAAGAAACAAAAGATTGGCGTAATACGATTACTAATTGAGAATCGATTGCTTCGCCATTTCGTTCTGCGTTTACAATATTTATGGCTACTTTTAGCAAGCGATTTTGTACCTTTGTTGAAACAACATTTTTCTTCCATGTTTGTAGCAATAGACATTTAATAACAAAGTTGTTTGCTTTATCAAACGGTAATGATAATTGCATTGAATAATCGGTAAAGTTTTTCCATTCAGCAACATACGCTTTGAGCAATGCGTGGTCGTCAAGATGGGAATGAATTTTTTCTTTAATCTTATCGATACAATTTAAAATAAGAATTTTGAACTCTTTCTGCAAAAGAATAGCTGCAGCTTTGTTTGAGAAATCACTTCTTGCATGTAGTGATAAATCCTCCCACTTGTCTTCTGGTATCATTTCTTGATTTAAAATCCTTAAAATTGATGGTTTTATTTTCTCCCACACAACAATGAATTCTTCGTCTTTCTTCATCACATCCATTTTCTTTTTATCCATGTTCATGGTCAGTTGATTTAAAGCTGAATTATTGTGTGATCAAACTAAAACTGTATATATAAATTAGAGAAATTGAACATCGTTTAAACGAGGGTATCGTAACGGTAACGTACGTATCGTCTTATTGATAATGAGTCATTACTAATGACGTGCACATAAGAGAGATTGAATTCTTAACAGAATTACAATTTAAGGTACGTACTTGATTTTAAAATGAAAAAAAATGGTTTTGATTTTTGCAATTAAAATATTCATTGAATTTAGTTTTTAGAAATAAATTAAGGAACAGGCCTAGTTGATTAATTGAGTGATGACAACTACTTAACAAAGCGAAATGCATCATCAAAAACAAAGCTAAAGCAGGAATTTTTGGTAGGTCGGCCATTCGAACACGTGTATAATTGTTTTTTATGGTTAGTTCTGGCAATGCACCATTATACTTAAATAGTTAACTCGAATTTTAGTTACAAAATTATTCGAGTGTGATATAACATTCCATGCAAATGAAATTGAAAATTAAATAACATACAAAAATACGAAGCGAATAAAATTGTTAATTCAAAGTTAATTTAAAAAAAAAAGAAATGTAAAACATTGAAAATGTATCAAAAAAGAAATCAATTAAACATCGTTACATGTACTTTTTGAATTCAATGGATTTTAAGAATTGGGTGTGACCTGTGACGTCACTAACGGCATAATTAAGAGCACATCGGATGGCTAACCCTTTAGACGTTTTTCAACCTTAAGGTCTATGTCCTTTGCAAAACATCAAAATGGTATAAAAGGCGATTTAATTAACCAGTAGTCGCATTACTTGACCAACTTTTAAGGTGTAAATTATTTGAAAAAATAGACAAGAAGAAATACTACGATCATGCGTTGGGTAAGTAAATTTTAATTTTATATTGTTATTTTAAAATATTATATAATTTTAAAAAAAAACAGTATTTATCTTTTAAATTTTGGATATTTAAATAAAAAATAAGTTAAATAAAAGATAATAATTTATTTTTTTTGTATTTATTATTAATTACATGAATTCATTGCAGGTTTATTTTGCACTGCTTTTATGCAGTGTAGCGCTTGCTTTTAGTGAGAAAAATGTTCGTAGCAAGCAGAAAAGTGTTAAGAGAAATCGACGAATGGATTATGGTGGTGGTGGTGGATATGGTAAAGGGGGAGGAGGGAAATATGGTGGAGGTTATGACAAAGGAGGAGGTGGATATGATGTAGGAGGCTATGGAAAAGGCGGTGGATATAAAATGGAAGGATATGGAAAAGGGGGAGATAGTGGAAGAGGTGGATATAGTGGAAGAGGTGGATATAAAATGGGAGGTTATGGCAAAGGAGGCGGTGGTGGTTATGGGAAAAGTGGAGCTGGATATGAAATGGGAGGCTATGGAAAAGGTGGAGGTGATGGTGGTAGTGGATATGGAGGAGGTTACGGCAAAGGAGGAGGTGGATATGGAGGAGGTTACGGCAAAGGAGGAGGTGGATATGGAGGAGGTTACGGCGAAGGAGGAAGTGGATATGGAGGAGGTTACGGCAAAGAAGGAGGTGGCAGTAAATACGAAATGGGAGGTTATGGAAAAGGTGGTGGTGGTGGTGGTAGTGGATACGGAGGAGGTTACGGCAAAGGAGAAGGTGGCAGTGGATACGAAATGGGAGGTTATGGAAAAGGTGAAGGTGGATATGATGTAGGAGGCTATGGAAAAGGCGGTGGATATAAAATGGAAGGATATGGAAAAGGGGGAGATAGTGGAAGAGGTGGATATAGTGGAAGAGGTGGATATAAAATGGGAGGTTATGGCAAAGGAGGCGGTGGTGGTTATGGGAAAAGTGGAGCTGGATATGAAATGGGAGGCTATGGAAAAGGTGGAGGTGATGGTGGTAGTGGATATGGAGGAGGTTACGGCAAAGGAGGAGGTGGATATGGAGGAGGTTACGGCAAAGGAGGAGGTGGATATGGAGGAGGTTACGGCGAAGGAGGAAGTGGATATGGAGGAGGTTACGGCAAAGAAGGAGGTGGCAGTAAATACGAAATGGGAGGTTATGGAAAAGGTGGTGGTGGTGGTGGTAGTGGATACGGAGGAGGTTACGGCAAAGGAGGAGGTGGCAGTGGATACGAAATGGGAGGTTATGGAAAAGGTGAAGGTGGATATGGAGGAGGTTATGGAAAAGGCGGGGATGGAGGTGAATACAATATAAGAGGCTACGGAAAGGGAGGTAGTGGAGGATATAAAATGGAAGGTTATGGAAAAGGGGGAGATAATGGAGGAGGTGGATATAAAATGGGAGGCTATGGAAAAAGTGGCGGTGGTGGTGGATATGGAGGAGGTTACGGCAAAGGAGGTAGTGGCAGTGGATACGAAAAAGGTGGCGGTGGGTATAAGATGGGTGGATATGGAAAAAGAGGCGATGGTGGTTATGGTAATGGTGATGAAGGAGGTTATGGAAAAGGAGGTGGATACAATATGGTAGGCTACGGAAAGGGAGGTAGTGAAGGATATAAGATGGAAGGTTATGGAAAAGGTGGAGATGGATATGGAGGAGGTTATGGAAAAGAAGGTAATGGAGGTGGATATGATGATGGTTACGGCAAAGGAGGCAGCGGAGGTGGATACGATATGAGCGGTTACGGAAAAGAAGGCGAGGAGTATGGCAAAGAAGGTAATTCTTGACTTAATCCTAAAATATTTGTTTGCAACTTTTTAACTGATAAAAACTAATGTGTTAATTGTGACAATTAAAAGTTTTTCGTTTACTCAGTTAAATATATTTTGCAGGGAAAGTTTAGTACATTATTAGAATGCCATAATAATATTTAATTTTTTTTAGGATACAACAGCGGATACAAATCTGATTGCAACAAAGGTTATGGAAAAGGATATGGAATGGAGGATGAGGGAGGTTATGGGGGCTATTGAATTAATTTTTTTTCTGTTTTTGAATTTTATTAAGATTGAAATTATTTAATTTATTAATATAATTTATAAAATAGCTAATTTGAGAATTTGTTTGTGTGCAATGTAAACAAACAAATTGCTTTATTATTAACTGAGAAAATTTGTATTTAAATTGAAATGTTGTAAATACTTTATATTTATATTGTAAATACTTTTTTCATCTATTGTAATTTGATAATATCATTTTTCTAATTATGTTGTATTAAAGTAATGATATTTTTTGTAATATATAATTACCATCAAAACAATATATTCCAAATTGTTTACTTCGATTTTTATTTGTATCCTAATTTGTTAAACCAGATAATTTTCAATTACTTATTCCAGAAGCCAAGAATGCTGTAAGTCACAACTGCAATTTGATTTTAAAATGAGTCAGTTTTGAGAATTTTAACTTAAACATTGGTAACTTGGCCCCAAGTTTTCGCTAACTCTCTAATATTTCTTATCTTAAACAAGTCATTCCACTGGAAATTGCTCTTTAGACTGTTGTAAATGTGAAATAGTTTCAAATCCTCTTTACACTGATATAGAAAGCCATTAAATCCAACACGTGTTACAGCATTAAAATGATTATTTTCAAATTATCCTTTTGACATCAATACACCGTGGAAGACAGAAGTCGTTTGCGATTTTTGGATCAAGAGTCTCCCTGGTCTCTTGACGCAGTGAAATACAGTATGGGTTATACAGGTGCTTTTGGGTTTAAAAGATTTTAAATGTTTTTAAAATTTGCTTTTAAAAAATTGTTTCTTTATTTCTTTGACATAATTTTAAAGATACTGATGAAGATGTTGACGATATCTGTAATGAAGCTACAAGCTCTTATCCCGATGTGAAAACTCTTTCGTCCGAGAATTCTGATGCAGCTTTTAAAGAGAAGTTGAAAAATATGGGAAAAAGTTAATTTTTATTAATTCTAATATGACTACGTTTTAATTTTTATTATTTCACTTAGTGTCACGTCGTAAATTTGCTCAGTTGGCTGGAATATTTTCACGTCGGAAGAAACAAAGTGCAAAACAAATGTCTGTATAATATTTTATAAAATCGTATTTGTTTAAAATTCTAATATGGTATTATTATTATGGCTTTAAAGATTAAATGAAGAAGCAATTCGTAGTAAAGATAACCTGCTTTTGGAATTCCATAATGATGATGAAAATGATTCAAGTGATGAAATTTTTGATAAAACTTCTCTGAAAGAAGAAATGGACTCAAGGGTGATTAATAATTATTTATTATAATAGAATTCACTCCTACTCTGTCATATTTAAAATTTTATTTTCAATTTATTTATTCAATCATTATTTAAAATAGTATTTTTCAATTTATTTATGTCAGTATTATCTACTGACTACTGATGCAATTTAGATTTCAACTATAAAATTAGTTTAAAATCTGCCCCTGAAAAAAAATATACTGCAATAAAGCCTTTTAGAATTTGAGATAAAAATTATACAGCTGTAACTTCTCATAACGTCTCACACTTTTATAAAATCTTTCTGAAACTAAAACTATTTTGTTTATTTTTATTTTTAAGAATAAACAGAAATAAACAACAAGTGGAAAATTGAAAAGGGATTACAGCTTGAGAAGAAATAAATAGATTTTTAAAAATAATTAATTCAATTTAAACGTAATTTTCTTTAATTCTGGATTAAACGATATGCATAATCAAACACTAAATGTACAGTATAGTTTTGATGCCTTTTATTGTATTTTTTGTTGTAGAAGAATGAGTATTTTGCATGATTTAATTAATTAATTGATATTAATGAGATTTTTTAATTTAATCCTTTTTAAATTGATAGCCCAGCTTAAAATTCACACTTATTTCCAGAAAAAATTTGAAGGGAATAATACGATTAATGGGAAAACATCCCATTATTTTTATTTTGACCTACAGCTTTATGGGATTTAAGGGAAATGGTAACAGGAAAGATTGGTTTAATGGGAGAGTTAAAATTTTATTTCGTGATTAAGTTTAGATTTTTCAAGATTTCAGAGAAATGTAGGAAAACAATTTGAGAATTATGAGAAAAATGGGAAGAAAAAATGATTGTCATATCATAACTATCACCCATTGATCCAAGAATAAATTATAGTTTTATGGGATTTGTTGGTTTTGCTTCATAATTTTATGGGTTTTATAAGGTTATCTGCTGCATATCCAAGATTTCCTCAACCAAATGGGATTAATGGGAAATAAGTTCATCAATGATCACACTGTTTAAACAATTTTAGATGTAATTTGATTGTATTTTATTTAGATTTAAATATTTCTACACATTAATAAGTAAATAATTTAAATTTAATATTCACATTTTATTTTATTTTTTAAAATTAATATGTAATAAAAGAGAAATTTATAATACAAATTTATTAATTCACACCATTGAATTGGCAGCAAATTGACACAGCCATTTTGAATTCTGCTGAGTTCAATTGTTTTTGGCTTCAAATCAACATCTAGTCTTTTGTCATTAATAAAAACCTTTGTAACCTGGACTACTGAATGAGTTTAGTTATTTGTTAATAATATAAAGGAATAAGTAAATAAATATTAATGAATGATTTGTGATCACATAAACAAAAGGATTCTCATATTCGAACATCATAAAGCTCATATTTTATTAGGAGCTGTATTAATACATAAAACTGGGAGAGATGTAAAAAAGGAATACAATAAGAATACAACAATGATCTCATACCTCAGTACGTAACAATAATAATTATACAGTATGTGACGGGACTCGTGTGAAATGTCACCAAGGAAATTAAGAGACTTGATAATTCCGAGAATAACATAAAACCATTTATTACTTGCTAAATGGTCTTTTACCTACATTAGGAATGGGTGCGGCTTGCACCAATGCAAAAATACAAAATGACGAGGGATTATTTAAAGGAGGGACTCAGCTCTCTCTCTCTCGGAGAGAGTGGCCTCGCCTGTACATAACACTATGAATTACACTCAGATCAACACTTGGAAGCTTACAGTAAAATTGTACATTTAAATGAACTAATAATGACAATTAAAGTTAACATTTAGATTCTGATGTAATAAAGATTATTGAAATAGAGAATAATGAATAGACATTAAAACGATTAAATAATATATCAAAGGATAAAGATTACTTATTATAAATATATTATCAGCAGTATTAAAATTACAGCACGAGACGATACAAAGACAGGACTACGTATTTAAAGCACCAGTTAAGCTTGAACAATACTGAATAACCACTATGGACGGACATAAACTAGTACAAAATTGCCACGACTTAGCATGATTATACACTAAAATGAGTTACAATAAACTTGGAAATATCTAACTAAAAGAACTTAGGGAAATGCAAATAAAGAAGAGGACGGCGCCGGTCTAGGGGACATCTCGCTCACTTGGCGGTTCACCTAAATGTCACAAAAGAAATAACGTTAATATCGTTCCCAAATCCAATAACACTTATTAGACATAAGAGAAACCAACATGGTGAAGATAAAAGATGATAGGACAGTCGAGTTCTAGGCTTACGATACAGGAAGTGAACTGCAGTGCCAAAACGGGGTCACTGAAGTAAGAGCCGCTAATATGTCTCAGGTGAGACATACCGGTAGTGGGAGTCGACCCATGCATTTAACAGTGATGCCTATAATATGGCGATTGGCAATACAGCCCTGCATTTATCAGCGTCGCATGACAGCGATTCCCAAGACCGGGACTTTACTTAATCACAAGGCAACAAATCAAGCTTTTCAAGCAATCAGTTATCAAGTCAATATCAATTCCGGCGAATTATTGGATTACAAGGGTCTTTATTAACATTTAGGGCATAACTTACTTGTCCCAAGGGGTTAAGGAAATTCTAAGCTTTTATTGTCCATTCAAATATAGCCAAACTACTATAGAAAAAGGGGATAAAGATATTACTAAATTACTCTATCACGTCATGAAATATATCAAGCTATATTAGCGCCATCTATTGACCAGATAGGAAGATTGAAAATGAGCTGATCCCGTCACAGAGTCTAGCAGTGGATTTGCCATATAAACGAACGAATTGATTCAAAAATTCTTCCCATAATTGGAATCTGGTCGAGTGAAACCACGATAACGCAGTGCCAGTCAATTGCATTGGCACAAACTGGGTGAGGAGTTCTTCCTTAGTGGCGCCTAATGACTTGGCAGCCTATACAAACTCCCTAATGACATCGACACCTAATTTATCTAATCCATCGAATTTCTGCATTTTAATCATACTCCATTTAAATTGCCTCGCAGCTCTGGGAATTACCCAGTTATGATATTCCTTAACCTTGTTCGACAGAGGATCTTCAGTTGTTTGATTATTATCTAAAACTTCCTTAATTCGCTGATTGTTCAACCGGTATAGATGGTTCTACCTCAGGCATCCCAGTCCGCTCTGTCAAATTCCTTCAAATATCTGTGTTTAATCAATCTTCCAATAATTAAAAGTCCATTGGTAAATGTTCATCTCTGTTCTTATTCTTATCCCTGACCAGCCTATCCACTGGCTTGGTCAAATTATCAAATTTGTTCTGTTCTAACAATCGAACACCTTCCAAATTTATCAAAGAAGGATAATCCCGCAATCTCCGAAAAAACTCTGGACTCTCCATTCCAGGTGCACAATTTGGGCATTGATAAATTGCCGATGTGCCAGAGGCGGCAGCGGAGAGAAATCCATCGCCCATGCAGAGCAGGCATTTGACTTCAAACCGTCCATCGATGTCCAATGGTGTGCGTGTTAGTGTGGCAGCGGCCCTTTTCTCGGCTATAATCTCCGTAAATGCATGTTGTGCCTTCTGTTTGGTTGTACCAAAATATTTCCCTTCGCGGAGTACTATCTCATGGTTTCTGGAACCTTCCGAGGGTGGAATATATTTCTTGCGATTTTCCGCGGTTCGAGACTTAGAACGAGTGCGGCTGTTATTCCCGTCCTTAACCGGGTGGGGCTGTGTGGTCGTTGATGGATGTCGACGGCGCTCGTCGGCAAAAGAGACGCTTGGCTGTGCTGAGCTGGCATTGTTCCTAGGAGGTGTTGACGTGGATCGCGTAGCTTTTGGCACCTGGATGCTGGCGATAGTGGGAGCTAGCTGAAAGGCTTTGGCGTCCACTCCAGGAGGGAACGGGGCGAATATAACGTGCCTTTCTTCGTCCTTTAGGAACACTCCATACTCGTTATAGTTAACTACTCTTCTTTCTGGTCGAGGTTGAGTAGAAGCCTCATCTCTTGAGAGATGAGTGGTGGTTTGCCCGTCTTCCTTTTTCTGCGAACGACCTTGCGAACGGCTCTGTCGCGATGAGCCGCTTTGCGCCGACTGTTGGCGAGAATTTGCAGTTCCTCGTCCGCGCGAGCGGTTACGATTCCTTGACTTGTCACAATTACTCTGATTGCCACGGTTCATATCGTCCTAAATTAAATAAATTCAATTTTAGTAATCTTAACCAAGATTAAGAGGGGTAAAATAATAAAAACCTAAGAACAAATGGATTAATGGAGAATAGGCTTAGACACGTGTCAAGGATTTGTTCTCTCGGGAGATCTAAACACTTAACACGTGGGATCGGATTTTCCTGATTTGTTGAATTAAACTTCTTACGGTTTTCATTCATTCAAATTTGGGCGATTCAGCCTAATAAATTGTACATGTACTTACGCGACGAGCGTTTTTTGAGTCTTTGGGTTTGTTTGGGAGACTTGGGTTATTATTTGCGCGTTTCCTGTTTTCCATTTCTTTATTCCTGTAAATCACTTACGCTTTCGTAATACTAATTTATTCGAGATTGTTGGCGGTGAACACGTGGGAATCGCTTGTTGGCTTGGGTAAGCAGCTGATCTTGGCGTTGATCGTAACTGACAGGTGACAGTAGGTCAACTGAGTTGGAGGTTAACAATCTCGTATAAATGCATGTCATTGTCGCAACGTGGCGTGAACGTAAGTAAACAATCAATCCTATTGGTCAAAGGTGAAGTCTACATTGTTGAACAGCCGTTTGTTGAGAAATTGCCCAGTGTGGTGATGACGTCACTGTCATCAGCCAATCCGGGGTTAGCTTCGGTCCTAGAGAGCACGAAATCGTTGTATTTTGTATTTTCTCTCCTTGCTCGAGAAGATTTTCGTGTCTCAGTGTCAACTGTGGTTTCTGTGTCAATAGGATGATTTTCCGGTGCCATCGTGGCCTTAGGGTCAGTTTTCTGCCGCTTGCTGTATCCAGGATTTGATAAGTCTACTTTCCTATTTTCCTTTTCCTTAATCAATCCGGGCGCGGCACGCTCCTCGATCCAGTTAGGAGTGGCATTTACCGAATTTTATGTTGCAGAAACCTGCTCCTGAGTCCATTTTTCAACCGGAAATGAGGGAATGTATGGTGTAAGTTGAGATACATGCGCAGAATTTGCAATGTGGCCATCGAGCAACCTTTGCAACTTGTATGCGTTGCCGCCAAGCTTCTCAACGACGCGCCACGGGCCATCACGAGTTTCTGCAAATCCTGCGGTGAATTTGGCGTCTGCATTGGATAGCAGGTGAGTATCTCGCCAAACCAGGTCTCCAGTTGTATATCCAACTAATTTGTACTTCTTTTCATGGATCTTCTGATGTTTCTCATAGTTCCGTTGGATATGAAAATGCATATCTTTTTATAAATGGTGCTAACGAACTGGGGCCCATTATCGCTAATGATCTTTTTTATTCCGCCCCAGCGGCAATAAACTTCATGCAGCTTGTCCACTATAATGGCTGCGGATGCAGTGGCAAGTGGGAACAATCCAATATACTTGGTGCAGTGATCTAAAATCACTAGCAACCACTTGTATTGGTTCTTGCCAGCTGGCTTTGGGCCCATGAGGTCGATGCACACAGTCTCCCATGGCAACGACATGTTGTGCAGAATATAATTACCATTAAATGGTTTCTGCTGTCGAGGTTTGTATTTTTGGCAATGTTGGCATGATTTGACATATTCTCCGATGTCTCTATCCATGCGCGGCCAATAATAAGTAAGATTGGTTCTAGCCACCGTCTTACTTCTTCCGCCATGTCCACTCATTGGGTGGCCATGGCAGGCAAAACAAACCCTTTTCCTCA
>JAQFZN010000688.1:0-24591 GCA_034687075.1 Geophilus carpophagus
TTATTTATTTTATTTTCTATTTCAGCCGTTAGCACAATGACCACTCATTTGGAAAATAATCACGCTTGTATTGTAGTCGAAGATGCAAAGTTCGCCTCTGTGGAGACAGCCAGCACACCTTCCCCCACAGTCAAATGTAAGTAAAATAATTTTACAAACTCTTAAACTTTCTAATTATAGGAAAGAAAATTGTTTCACAAAAGGATAAGAAGATTGCACTGTAATCATAAAAGCAGTTTGTGTGATTAACGCAAGAGGGTACTTGAGTGATAAGACTTAGTGTCCTCATATATCCCTTTCCCCTCTCTCTCATACACATCCTTAATAAAAAATCAATGTTATTTTTCCTTTTTCCATTTATTTCTTCTATTCAAAATTCTTTTCTCTTCTTTATTTGACTTTTGTGAGCTAGTTTTTGTGTAAAAGTCAAAGAAACTCAAAAAATAAGAATTATTATTATGTTTGTCCTTATTTACGATGGCAGACTTTTGATTTGAGTGACGTGTATTCTATAAATTATTTATTTTCTTGTATAGTGAGAATAATATATGGTATATATATATATATATATATATATATATATCTATCATTTCCCCTTCTTCTATGAGTTTCCTGCTTAAGAGTAGACTTAAGCTTGACATGATCCGATTTAATGGCTGTCATGTATCCTCCTTTATTTTAGAAAACCATTATAATAAAATCGAATGTATAAACATTGTAAACAACTTTATTTATGTATTTTTTTATTTATTTTTGTTATGGATCCAGTAATTTGGGAATAATCAAGTTGGTGAAAAGTGACAAATATAATGGTCCAATTGAGCGGGTTTGATGATGAATGTTAGTGCAATTTTATTGATGTCGAGGATGGTGGGTGGAGGATGTGGAGGAATAATCATGGCATTATTCAAATGTGCGCTCATGGTCGAAGACCCTTGCACTGCAGGAGTATTGGGGACAAAAGCAGTCTCTCTTCGCTTCCTTGTTTCCATGTTGAGAGTGGGTTCCATTCTGTCATTCTATTCAATTTGGCAAGGCGGAGGAAGAGCCACTTCCGACACTCTTTGCTGAGGGTTGTGGGCACGAGCAAACAAACGAGGCGGACACGAGGAATGACGCCTTGAAGCGAGAGAAAATGCTGAAATATCCCACTGTTCACTCTAGTGTCATGGAAAACTCAGTTGAGAGCGAAAATGACGAAGACAAGTTTGTGCCACCATCCACCAACTCCTTTCTCTCTTCCTCCTTTTCCTACTTCCTTTCTCTCTCTAGTTTCCCCTTCATGTAGTTGGCTTCCCGCTGAACAACACTGCACTGAGTGAAGCAAATGAAGGAGTCCTGCTGTGATTTTTTTAAAAAAAAATAAAGTTAAGAATTTAAAAAAAAAAATTCTAATTTATTCAAAGATAAAACAAGATTATCTACATAAATAATTTTTACAACAAATTTTTAGTGATTCACTTACCAACTGGAATGGCAGTTATGCTTAAAATTGCATATCTAATTATGGCGTGGTTGTTATCACTAATCACAATATCAATAACAGCAGTAGCAATAACATTCATTTTAATATATTGATATATAATGAAGTTGATAAATATTAATAATTATTAATAATGTTTTATCATATTTTTTTGTGTATAATTATTTGATAAAACTAGTTATTTCTTTTATAAGAATTGATTAAAAAGGATGAAAGGCTGTGGCAATTTGTTGTTTAATCAGAGCGTCGAAATTGAGAGTGAGAATTCATTTTGTGCACGGTGGTGGCTGCCAATGAGCGTCTAAATCAAGGCGCAATTTCGCTTGGTGAGAGTGCCACTCGTTGCCCTGACACGCAGAGATGAGGATGGAAGTCGAAAGAAAAGTAAAGAGTGGTACGAGAAGGAGGGAAAAAATCACAATGGTGATTGCACGCGTGCACAAACACAGGCAGCTAATCAGCATCCGTCTCTTTCCGAGCTGTTTTCTGCTGCATCCATCGCCTTTCTAAGATACGTTCAAGTGTTGAATTTTCACTCGCTTCGGCTTAAAGCTCCGGGCATGCGAAAGAGCATTTACAGATTAGGTTCTGCGAACATTTTATCCCGAATGAAGATATAAAAAAAAATAAAAAATTTAAAAAAATAGAAAAGTTGGGTTTTGCTATTTTAGTTAGTTGAAGATCTTCGATAATGTTTATCTGCACATATTCGATAGGAGAGCAAAATCCTTGATTGGATTAAGAATATTTAAAAATGTTTGATAATGATGAAATGTGATTAATTTAATGGAAAAATGTCAAAGGTGGAATTTTGCTGATAAGATTTTGAAAGCGTGTCTGCTATTGAAATTCGAGTCTATTGTGTAAGAAGCCAAGTCAGCCATTTTTTTGTTACTATGATTGTATTTTTTTTCGCTTTTTTTCTTGTTATCTGCAGTTGTAGATATGGATCTTGTCAGCTTGCACTTTGAATTGAGTGCAGTGCGCCATGTTCGATTCAGTTTGAGTCGTACGTTTCGAAGAATCACTGTATGCTGCAGAGGAGCTAGTGAATAAATAAATAAGAGTCTTTTGTCACTGATTTCTTTTTAGGGGAAAGAAAAGAGTTTTAAAGAGTTGAAGAAAAAATTCTTTATGTTAAAGAATTGCATTTTTTCAATTTTTAATAGGTATTTCAAATTGAATTTATTTTTTCATTTTTAAGAACAGGAAATAAGAATCAGTTTGGCTTCATCAAGTATGAATGTGCTCTAAATTTAAATTATTTTTGTTTTAGGTTTTAAAAATAGTAGTAACAAATTATTTTAATTTATTTTTATTTTAGCGGTTGTGCCCACACTTTATCCTCAACGAGTTTTACCGGGGGATTACGAAAGCTGGCCGGTAGTCGAAGTGCAGTTGGGAAAACGATTCACGCATCCGGTGCCGGCGCACGGATTTTGGAACATGCAATTGAGACAGACGCAAGTTTCCTTCGTGCGCCTCAACTTCACCGTCCCCCCTACGGCCAACTTCGCCATCTTCGGTAGACGTCACATGCCTCCTACAGTGACGCAATACGATTTTCAAGAAACCATCCATAAGCAAAGACTGATCGGCAAAAAAGCTAGATCTACTTTGGTGAGTTTAGAAAGACTTGAAATAAAATTAAGTTGGTTTTAATTACCTTTGAGATATTAAATTCGAGATTTATATTAGATAATTTTTGTTTAGAAAATAATTTAAATGAATTAAGTTTTACTCGATGTTTAAAATGTAATTTAAAATGAGTTTATGAGGATTTTTTATATTTTTTAAAAATTTATACCGTGTTTATTAATTTGGTATTTATGCTAGAAATATAATTTGAAAATAAAAGCAAAAGAAAAAATTAGATTTATGAATTATGCACATTATGTGACACTTTTTCGTTGTCTTCACGCTCAGTTTCACTAAACAGATGCATTCTGCTTGCTTCTGTTATCATAACAAATCATCCCGGAAAACTAAATTCTATTTTTTATTTAAATTTTAAATCTAAATAAATAAAGAACGAAAGAAAAAAAAGTTATACTTCCTCTTCATATTTTTAATTTACTTTAAAAACATGATTAAAAAAATAGATTCTCTTGATTGCTTATTTCCAAACGATCCACTAATCTCCCTAATTAAATCCTTCAAGCACCTGTTTCTTGTTTTAATTTTAAATGACACGTTTTTCCTTACTTAAAACAAACCAGTAAAAAAAATAGTAAATTAAAAAGAAAACTGTATTAATTAAACTCAAGTTTACTACATACAAAAACAATGTCATTAATTTATCTTTTTTACAGCAAGCTATGGTGGAAGTGAGTTTTTTGGAACATCTAGAACCTGGTTGGTGGTTTATATCAGTATACAACGATGATTCATATCCACATACGATATCAATGATGTCAGAACTTGCTTGTAAGTATATGAAATATTTTATCTCAGATGTAATTTGATGTGTCTTTCAGAAGCTTGTTTTTGAATCAAGTGACGAATTACTTTCTGATATGGACTCATATTGGCGTTCTAGAGAAAATGATGAATTACTGCAACAACTCAACTGGCAATGTTTATCTTTAGAAAATAAATGTTAGGCATTGCAGTGTTCGATTAGGAATTCTCAACTAAGGTTGTTATTGCCCACACTGCTCATGACAGTGAAGATAATAGAGATGAATGATTGCAGATTGGAAATAGTAGTTAGTTGAGAATCTGGTGAAACAAGAAACCATTGCGAGTTTCCAATGGATCCAACCTCCTTTCCGACTCCCATATAATCTATTTCCATTAGGTTTGCAACTGTCACAAAGTCTCACAAGCAGTGACGTGGGCGGGCCAAATCCATCTAAGGAAAAGAACCTGCAGACAAAAAGTCGAGAATGATGAAAAGTCGCTACTGAACAGAATTGGCTTTAAGTTTAATGGATATTTTGGACAAGGGGGATTTGTTTTTCGAACTAAATTTGACGAGAATGTTTTACCTGAAATGAATTAATGGTTGAAGCTTGAAAGGGGTAAAAATTGATTAATAGTTTGTCTTGTTCAAGAGACGAGATAAATGTATATTATGCACTGGGTGTGCGTGTTACTGACCGTTCATTTATCTTCTTTTATAAATAGTGGATGTCACCGCCAGATGTCCCAACAACTGCCACGGACATGGCACTTGCCAGTTAGGCAAATGCAATTGCTATTCAGGATATGCCGGCAAAGAGTGCGAAGAAAGTAAGTGTAAACATTTAATGATGTTTTTTTGTTGTTGTTTTAAGATAATGAAAGGAATCGATAGAAATGTAGAAAATAAATGCACCTTTGTGCTGTTTATTACTCATGACGTGTGTGAAATGTTAAATAGACAAGGGGGGGTTTTGTTTTAAGGATTTTAGGTGGATAATTAATGCCTTCAAGTCGAAACCCCTATCGGAGATAAAGTCAAAAGGGGAATAGTGAAATCTCATTGGATTTGTGGTTTTCTGTTGCATTCTTTATGGGAGAAAGTGGTTTCAACTTCACTCAAAATACTGACTCGGGGGAAGAAGGGAACCAAAATGGAGGGAAGTGAGTAGAAAGGAATTGTAAATGATTTCGATACTCGGTTTTGTCTGAATAGGATGTGGTGCGTTTGAGTTTTATTTCAATTGGTTTACTGTATGAATTTTAGATGATGTCATTATACGTCGATTTAAAGTAGAAAACAAACAAGTTGTGTTTGTACTTTTTAACGGTAAATAAATACTCACGTGAAATGTTTATATGGCTCTTGATGCATGTGAATAATTTTTAATATTATTAATTCTATTCTGAATTTGTTTTATAAGAATTTCTTCACATGGATGCTGTAAAAAAAACATGAGAATGAATTAAGAATGCGGTACTTAATGTAAATTTTTTTTATGTTACTTAATGTTGAATCTTTTTATGTATATATTACATTGAGAATTTTAATTCGCATCAGCAGTTCACGACCGTAGCACGTAATGACAGACGTATTAATAATTCATAAAAACGGGTGTGCATTTTTTTTAGATTCTTTCCTCTCTTCAATCTTATTTTACAAAATCCTACCACATAAAAAAATGTAAAAATATAGTAACCGAAAAAAAATCAATTCAATATTACATGAATAATTTAAGCTTTTAATAAAACCTATTGTGTGCATGTTGGATTAAATTTTCTATTTTTTTTCTTGTTTAGGTGTATGTCCCGTGCTGTGTAGTAATCATGGCAGCTATTCAGGCGGAGTGTGTCACTGCGAAAGAGGTTGGAAAGGTGTGGAATGCAGTGTACAAGATCAAGATTGCGAAGTACCAGACTGCAACAGCCATGGCCAATGTCTGGAAGGTGTTTGTTTCTGTTCCGCTGGCTTTAAGGGCAGATTTTGTGAAGAAGGTAAAAATTTTGTTTATCTTGATTAAAAATTTAAATTAATGAGTTTAATGTATTTTAAATATTTAAAATTTTACATGGAAATATTTGTTCTGTTTGTCAGCTTTTGTAGAAGCTTATATTTAATAGTTTATAACATAAGTGGATTTTTATATCATTGCGTACAGGAAGTCGTAAAAGGAGAAATTGGTTATACGACTTTTTTTTAAGGCCGTATAAGCAATTTGA
This sequence comes from Geophilus carpophagus, assembly GCA_034687075.1. Taxonomy (NCBI): domain Eukaryota; kingdom Metazoa; phylum Arthropoda; class Chilopoda; order Geophilomorpha; family Geophilidae; genus Geophilus; species Geophilus carpophagus. Next base: position 6,107 of record JAQFZN010000688.1, read on the forward strand.
AAATTTTTTATTACTAATATAATGTGTTAGATGGTTAAGAAATGGGAGTTAAGTTGTTAAAGCTCAGAAACTAATGTTTGGTAAGTATTTAAATGTGAATTTGAATTGCAACAAATAGTAGAAAAGAGTTTTTTATTTTGTTTGGTATTTACAACTGATTTCGGTTGGATTTTTTTTTGTTTGTTTACACATCAACTTTACTTGAACCAATCAGAAACTTGAGCTTTAAGGATTAATGATCCTCAGTTCAAAGTTTGTACAAAAATTGTAACTTTGTCTCTTAAATTCTTTAAGGTTAGATGCATTATATCAATTTTAAATGGTAAATGAATAAATATTGATATGATACAATAGTTTTCTAATACTAGAAGGTTATCCACTTTAAAAATGATGTGATGTTGTCAAGTGAATACCGCAATTTAATGCACACACTTGCACTTAATACTGCAACTGTAATGACTAGTCCAGAGAAATTTTAAAACCAACGCCATCAGAGCTTTAATTAAAAATTATTGCACAAATTTACAGATAATCACGAATAGAAAGATACGCGTTAAAGATGACATCTATCTTTGAAATATGAAATTGAAATAGAAAATGAAAACGCTTGATATCAGTTTTTTCTATTTCCCTACCCCCTGTTAATTATTTATGACTTTGCAAACATTCTTCCACTCGTTTCACCTGCTTAGGTTTCTTTTATCCGCTCAATTACCCAAGTCTTAGTTGATATTGTGTAACTAGAGGCTCTTTCACACGCGTTTACCAAAGCAGTATAATGTAATTAAAATTCAACCATCTTCAACAATTTATTTTCTCCCTTGGTAGCCTGAACACTATTAATGTTGGAGAAAATTAATATTTTTGACTATGCTGCACTGAACTAATGGATTTTTAATTAGATTAGTCCCATAACAGTGCACAGCTGCCATATCCGATCCACATGTTTACGACAACTATTCTTTCACATCAAATAAAGCCAAGTTAGACTTGCAATTGTTACATATACATTCTTAATAGTATCAATTTATTTGTTTTTCTACGTGATTGCGTGTGTCTACATCGAAATGGAATGTAATAATATAAATGGTAGATGGGGTTCCATGGGGAATAAGACGAACCAATAAATCTGGTTTAGGAATTTGTTGAGTATGTGCGCATTCAATCTTTCTTTCTCTTTTTTTTTAAGCTGATTGTTTGGATTCGAGATGTTCGGAGCACGGAATTTGCGCTCAAGGGCAGTGCATCTGCCGTCCTGGATGGCGTGGAACCAACTGCAGCCAGTTGGATGACCGGCTTGTAAGATGTCTGCCTAACTGTTCTGGTCATGGAACGTTCGACTTGGAAACAGGAAAATGCCTTTGTGATAAATATTGGACCGGTGCAGAATGTGCTGAAGGTAAAAAAAAAAGATAATAATGTGAAAATTTTTTATGACATTTTTAGAACTTGGTGAAATATTTTGTAATTGAAAGTAATATTAATTTAGAATATATTTTTAAATTTTAAAGGTATTGAAATAAAATCTCATTTCAATTCGAATGTTGGTTGTATAATTTTGATGTAATTTTGCATTTTATTGAATGCTTATACGGGCGGGGTTATGGGTGCTCCAGAGTGTAATTTTTTTGGATTAATTCCAGCACCGAAATTGTCGGAGGAAATGAGTACAAGATTCATTATCATAAGTGCTGATTATTCACCTTTTAATATTTTAAAACGGGCGCTGAGAAGTCACAAAGGAGATGAAAGTTTTTAAAAACTTTGCTTGCATCTTTTTATTTTTTTATTTTTGCTCTGCGTTTCCACTAGGTCGTGTGACAGTTTGTTGTTTATTGATGCTCTATCTTCATTCATTTCTGCTTACGAGGCGGAATTTAACAAGTAGTTTCTGGCAAATTAAAACTGAGTAATGGCGACATTCCAGAATGTTAATTATAATTTTTTATGTGTAGTATAAAAATTAGGAAAAGATTCTAATTAAACTTATAAAGTACTGATATTAAGGGTACATAATATCTGATAAAAAAAATTGTGGAAATTCATTTTTAATGCTATAACTTGAGAATACACATGCAAAAACTGATTTTCGGGCAGCCAGTAAGATTTAAAATTTAAAAGGTAATTTCAAAGTAATATTTATTCAGCAAAAACATGAATTTTGATTACTAGTTCATCCTACTCGCCACCAGGGAAAAGGGACTTGGAGAAAGGTTGGTTAAAATCTGTGGTGGATCAACTAAATGTGATTATCCAAAATTAAATGGATACAAGTGTTGGTTATTTTGCTTAATGTTATTAAATTCGTTTGTATGAAATATTATTTTATCTGTAAATGCAAAATTTATAGCTGGAGCGTCATTTAATGCAATAAGACGAGAAAGAGAAATTAATAATGAAGCAAATGTGATGTACAACCCAGTTGCAAAAATATCAGATCACAGACCATTTTTTTAATGTCTATTGTTTTTAATAGCAAATTAGAAACAAAAAATAAAATAATTTGACCTAAAAAAGGTTGTAGAGAAGCCTTTTCTCTATATTAAATAAAACATTACAATAACTAGATTAAGTTCCAAGTGCAGCAGTTTGAAAGTACACAACATGTTGTTGTATGTCTTTTTCTTTTAATAAATGCGGCAACATTCTATTATTTTTTCTGGTTATTTTAGGACTGCCACTCTGTTTAGTAACAGCAGTTGAATCTGTTGTCTTCCATTTTTTTTAATTTTAACCACTGCACTTTGACTTACATTCAATTCTACAGCCAATTATGGACAATTTTTTCTCTAATTTCAACAACTGATAGTTTTACCATGCCCCATGGTAAATTGAAATCACAAATTGTTGGTTTCAGATGTACTTATTAAATGCAAGTACCTGCTAATGTGAAGTCTTGAGCTTAAACATGCTCAGGAAATAATCATATGTTATTATATGCAAATTATTTTACACAAATATAGACAAACCTAATAATTTTAGGGTGATTGGATATTTTTGAGACATGTTGTGTACTTTCAAACTGCTATATCTTGGAAAATAATCCAGTTACTGTAATGTTTTTTTTTTTAATGTAGAGAAAAAGCTTCTCTACAATCTCTTTTTAGCCAAATTATTTCAGTTTTTGTTTTAAATCTGTACTTTGCTATTAAAAACGTAGTCTGTGATCTGATATTTTTACAACTGGGTTGTAATTATTACTTCTAGCAGCAAGCAAATCAGTTCAAAGTGATGACTTGAAGTGATAAGTTTCTTCATTGCTTTCTTGTTAGTTATGAATTATATCTTTTATCATTTTTTAATATATTATTTTTGAACACAAGAAAAGCAGAAGTGGCGCATTAAACATGTCTTGAAATTATTTTGTTAGTTTGTGGACTTGGTAATAAATTTTGTGAAAAATTAACTGCGTTTTAATTCAGTAATTTCCTTTTACTAGTAGTAGGGTATCGTCATTTCAGCGTGATTTAGTTGTATCATTAAGAAGAAGAAAACAATAATGATTTTCCACCAGACTTAATTTCTTCAATTTTTCTCATTCGACTTCGAGATAAGAAACTTCATTAATATCTCAATACACAATTGAGAAGAAGTGAAATTTTGGCTTCTCAGTTTTCTTTATCGGTTTTCTCATTTTTCCATTAATTTTTTTTATAAAAAAAAGACTAGAAATAAATGTTGAACTTAATAAAGTACTTCATTTCCTCATTCGATTACAATTTTTTATTAAATTAAATTTATTTATTTTTTATATCAAATTTTTTTTTATTATAAAAAACATAAAAACCGAAAGAAAAAAATAGAAACTTTGCTATTTTTCTTAATCAGTTTTTACGTATTTCTATTTATTGGGCCGAAGAAGAAGTGAAAGTCGCGCAAATATAAATTTTGTGAAAACAGTTGAAGTGTAAGATTTATTAAAATGCACTTAAGGGAATCAACGCTTGAGTGGAATTGGGCCTAAGGGGAAAAAGAGTAAATTTGTCGGTGGGCAGAAACGAATGAAAATTTCATCAATCTTCTTCTTTTTACTCACTTATACCATTGGAAATAAAACTTAGATGAAAGATTTTATATTGTTTTTTGGCCATTTTCAAACCACTCCTTTTACGTTTTATTTCATTTTAATTCTAAATGCCCTCAAACTAAAAAAAAAACTCAAATCCCACCGAGTTTTATCTCTAAAAGAAAGTAAAAATTGTCATTTTATTCTAAAAATTGATCTCTCGAAATTGAATAGAATGATCTTTTTTTAAGCACACCCATAAATTTTTTTCCAAATATTTATCTTCTGGCTGTAGATTACAAACCTAATCTTGCAATTAATTTAGTGAGTGTTTGCTTTTTTCTTCCTTTTCTTTGACCACTATTTTTGTGCAAATAAAAACCCTTTTTTCTTTTATTCAAGCTTAATCTGCGCTTGAGTTTTGTGTCAGCTCCAGCTTATTGGATTAATTTTAACACTATATTTTAAAAGTTTGTGGGCTGTACTCCTGTCTCCTATCCGTGTTTATATATAAAAGGAGAGGCAGTAAGCATGAAATTCATTACCCGTGACATTTATGTGGCTTCTCGTGCGAACGAAGAATGCTTTTAATGGTTGCATGGGAGCTTAGGGCTTTTCCTTTTCTCTCCCGCCTTCTCTGCTCGAGTCTCATTACTAAAATCTTTCTTAATGGGGATGGCGAGAAATCTCCACTTGACTGAACACAGTGATACAAGATTGAATTTATGAGTAGTGAGTGGAAAACAACTTGATATCTTTCCCTAGACCCTATTCGACTTGAGATAATACTGTTTCAGCTTTTTTTTAAATCTAATTTATATTTTTTATTTAATTTATTTTATTATTTTTTTATTTTTATGTTACAGCTTTATGCGGCGCCAACTGTGGTCCATTTGGTCAGTGCATCGGAGGTCAGTGCCAGTGCACGGAAGGATGGACTGGAACCAAATGTGATCAACGATTATGTGATCCGCGTTGTGCTGTCCATGGCCAGTGCAATAATGGAACTTGTGTGTGCATGCAAGGATGGAATGGCAAACACTGTTCACTGGGTAAGTTTGAATATTTCGAATTTTAATAAAAAATGGTATAATCGATTTTTTTTTTCTAAATTTAAATTCAAGTTCTACACTTTAGAAATAATTTGTTCTAATAACGATTTGCTATTTCAGTCACGTGAAAATCGATTTCGCATGACTTAAATTGTGATTAATCGCTCGATTTGAGTGATTAATCAACTTCGAGATCTAAAAATAAATACATATAAATAAATAAAATAGTCACAAGTTTTAAACCACTGGAACAAATAAAACATGACAAAGTTACACGTAAATAATACGCTACAGTGGACATAGCTCAAAAGCTCTATGTGACAAGAGTGATACTGGCAAAGATCCAAAACAATGAAAAAAGGTGTCAGTTAAAACAAGTGGAGATTAAAGTATTAAATAGAGTAACCTACATTTTTATCAAAAACATGGCAGATTACTAGAAACAGGTAGAGGGAGAAAGTAAATTGGGTATCAAAAGTTCGACGTAATTAAACGAGTAATTGTTATTGAAAAGTGCATTGCAGAAATGAGAATTTAAAAAATTGTTTTTCCCCGACAGGTTTTTATTGCAATCAATTTGAAGTATGAAAAGAATCACTTTGAATTTGATGTGTGCAATTCCTATTTTGAGATCTTAATTTAGACCTCGTTCTATAAACCATCATTTTTCCTCTTCGTTCTGCAGTGCGTAAAAAGCGTTTAGGCCATAATCGTAATTTATGACTTCCATCATCACTAAGTTTTATCAGGACACCACTAGCTTTTTTTCTCTTCTCTCTTTTTTTCCTTTACGGCGTTTGCTATCTCTGTTTCTCTTCCTTCCTTGCATACCTTGAAGAGATTCTTCTTCTGACGGTTTGATGCTCTTTTAAGCAGGATTTAGCACTGCCAATGATACACGAGGAGAAGGGGAAAATTATTATTTCTTATGAAATATTTTACTCTTTTTTCCTTTATTAAGCATGAAATGTTCTGTTGGCATTTAAAAGGTTGTGGAAAATAGAAAATGAGAAGGGAAAAAACATTGATTTAAGATGTTGTCAAATTTTAATTTTATTTTTTCTTTGACGATTTATGTTTGCACATAACAAGTAAAAGGCCAAGTACTCCATTTTATTGTCACACCATTCTAAATTATATTTTTTTTGATTTTGTAATGAATTATTGCTTGGAAATATGTTGTACAGTATATATTAAAAAAAAAGGTGAAGAGGAAATTATTGGTTTATTATTTTTTTTATATATGTATTAAAGGGATTTAATTAAATTGTGATATTTTACACATAAACAAGTAAAAAAAAGCACCTTAATAAATGTGTTTTGCAAAAAAAACACCTTAAAGAAGCAACGCAGGAAAGCGAGTTTAAAAAAGATTGCGCAAAAAATTCACCTAAAATAAATAATAATTAAAATTTGCAAATTACAAATTTTTAACACTAAATTAATATCAAGTATTTCTTATTAAACCAAGAAGAAAACATTAAAAAATTTAATATGCACACCAGAAGATGTGCAGCACAAATGTTTAGTTTATTGCTTAAAGTTTCCATCATTTTATGACAAACTTTTCCTTAATAAAACTCCTAAAAAGAAATGACAGTCTATAAAAATGTGAATATTTTTTTATTAACTTGTATTTGCGTTTTTATGTTAACAGAGGGATGTCCAAGAGATTGCAATCATCATGGAGAGTGCCTGAAACAAGATGGTGAATACAAGTGTACGTGTCACAACGGATGGGATGGAGATGACTGCAGCATCCGACTAGAGAACGTGTGCGATGATGGCATAGATAACGATAACGGTAGACTAGTAGCTCTAAACAACACTTAGAGAGATTAAGGGTGGAAGGAATAAGTTTTTTGCTTGTTGTTTTCATCTAATAGATGGACTAAAGGACTGTGCGGATAGCGAGTGCTGTCTGAGTATCGTGTGCCAAGACAGTTTGATGTGTGTCATGACGGCAGATCCAGTTGATGTATTGTTGAGAAAACAACCTCCTGCTGTGACTGCTTCTTTCTACCAAAGGATGAAGTTCCTTATTGAGGAGGAGAGTGTGCAAAGTTATGTCCACAAAGATGAATACAGTGAAAGGTAAAAAGAAGATTCTTTATCCTTCTTCTCGACTTTTATTTTATTTTTAGTTTTGACGGAGGACAAAGAGTGGTTAGAGGCTGATGAGGCAATTTGTGCAAATTTTTATTTGCCAAATTGATTTTTATATATTTTTTTTTTAAGAAAGGAAAATATGAGATAATATCAAAGAAAAATTAATGTTTTTTAATTTTATGAAATATTTTTATTTCTATGAAAATGTGATCCTTGTCAACACACATGTCGTCACCTGTACCGTTTCAGTAACTGTTTTGTGTACGTCTTTTTTATTTTTTTGTTTTAATATATTTATTTTTTAATTTTTAAATTTTTTATTAACTTAGAATTTATTTATTTATTTATTATAATTAATTTTTTGCTTTAAGTTTTTAAGGAAAATAATATAAAATACAAGAGATTTATTTTATTTACATCACTTTATATTTTTTTAATATATTTTTAAACTTCAAATATACAAATGAAAAGTTGGTAAAACAAGGGATAATATAAAGGATTTTTCACTTTTGAATTTCCTTTAAAAAAAATGCAAACAAAAAAGTACCATAATAATAATAATAATAATAATTATATTTTGATGAATAATTTTTTATTTTGTTTTCTTCTTGAAATCATCGTGTTCGTTTATGATCATCCACTGTGTGGTATGCGTCTCTTGAGGTGATACGTGTCGACATAGTCTCTTGTTTGTCAATATTAATGTTTTCAAGATTAACCTTTGAAGCCTCGTGTAATTCTAGCTTTTTTTGTGGTACGTTGCCACCATGTGCGTCTTCCGTCCAAATATTCTTTTCTGTGTACTGCTTGTGTGACGGTACTCTACCCTGCTCTTGCTTTGTTATTGCTGCGTAGCAAATTTTGGAGTGCCTTCATCAGGAGGTGAGTACCTTGTCCACGACTTTCCTCTGTTTGCTGCTTTCTTGTATTCTATGTTCGCTCGCCTGGCCACACTGGGATTGCCATTCCCTTAATAATTAATTTATTCCATTAATTTATTATTATTTTATCAGTTGGATTAAATTTTAACAAATGAAAATTATTTCTTTTTATGTTTTATTTAGGTTTTATTTATTTTTTTAATTATTTCTTTTGTGCATTTTAATTATTTAATTAAATGGAATGGTTTATTTTAGAGTGGCTCGCTTTTGTGTGTGCTCCTGTGTCTGGTATCCCAGCGTGACCACCATCTCTACCTATTCCCCACACACATCCATCTGTGTTTTATATATTTATATATCCATATCCTTACATATTTCCTCATCCTCTCCAACAATCCGCACCATTTTATATGATAATTAAAAAAAGAAAAAAATGAAAACAAAACTCCCGCCAATAATTTTTTATCCGCCAATTTTGATTCTTTCGACTAATTAAATGCAAATAAAGAGCATTGATTTACATATCTTTTTAATTTTTATAAGATATTGAAATTAAATGTGTTCCTTAGCTTCTGTCTGCTTGCAATTTTTTAATGGTTTATTTATATACAAGTAGTTGTTAATAGAATAAGTGCATAAGTGGTAATGAATACTTTAATTACATATTTTTTTAAATAAATATATGTAGAATATCTTCAAGGTATTCCTTCCCACTATATTTTTCGACAAAAATTCGCCAAAAATCAAATTTTATCCAAAAAAAAATCTAAAATCAAATAAATCTGTTAAATTAACATTAATCTTTGTCTGTATAGCAAAGCAAAGCTTGCACAGTTTGGCTCTATGTCCTGCACCCTTTAAACGTTTATATATATTAAAAATAATAATAATAATAATAATAATAATTAATAATAATAATCATATTAAATTTTATAATCATTTTATTACATCATACATAATTTAATTAAATTTTAAACGAATAAAAAAGAAAAAAGAAAATTTTAATTTCTAAAAATCTAACCAAAAACTGCCTTTTGGACGGTGCTGCACATGAGGCTTGTTGTTGTGCTTTTCAGCCGCGTTTCCGTGATCCGAGGCCGAGTCGTGGACAAATTCGGAAGAGGACTGATCGGGATTCGAGTGAGCGTCGACCTGGAACCCAAATTCGGATTCACATTATCTAGGGATCAAGGATGGTGAGTTTGGATTTCTAGAAGGCAATCAAAACTTGACCGAGTCGTAAAACCTGAGTCGAAGCCGACTAATGGCCAGTGTCTAAGTGCTTTAGACATTGTATATTTTTATGTCGGCTTTTGATGCAATAAGACGTCAAAAGAAAACGCGATTTATTGTTCCTATTAATAACCGTGTGTGAAGGATGTTGTGAGACGTTGTCAAAGAGCATTGTGTTCTTGCTAAATGCAATTTACATTCAGTGTGAAATGAAATTTGTCATTCGTAAAATATTTTGACATTTAACTAGAGAATTTGACACTCGGGGTTTCTCACTTTCTAATGAAATCTCTAATACTGGTTTTTAACACGTAACAAAAGCGGATAACATTATTGTTTTTATCTTTTCAATTCGATTGAATGGCTGCATGTTAAGTGGGCATAAATAAGCCATCTAAAAATGAGGTAGTGTATACGTGAGAAAATAAGCTCGGTACAGGGGGTTATCCACTTACGGCTGAATAAATGGACAAAAGAATGGTTAATAGTTGACATGACCTCTTTGGGGATTGCTTCTAGATGGTGTAGCTATTAATATTGTGATTGATGGTTGGTGGCCTATTGCCAACATCCTGCAACATCCTCTACTAAGTCTAGATAACAGGACGGATGTAATAGCTCAGCTCGACAGTTTATAGATTTATGTGGTTGAAATTAATCTTAATATTTATACTTTTTTGAGTTTAAGAATGAGTTTGAGTTAAATAAAATTGATTTTGATTTGAATTGTTTTAGGTTCGACATCATGGTTAATGGTGGAGGAGCCATAACCCTTCAATTCCAGCGCAGCCCCTTCAAACCTATCAGGAAGACGGTGCTAGTTCCTTGGAACCAAATCGTTGTCATGGATACAGACGTGGTGATGGTGACATCGAGCGATGAACTACCAGCCGAATCGCCCATTGTCAATTTACCGTGCATGGAGCACAATTACGACCGAATCAAACCAGTTGTTTACGAAACGTGGAAACCCGGAATGGTGGGTGGTTGCACAGCAACCAGTGCCGTCTATGCTGAAACCCAGGTGAAATCAATAATTCTTTTTATTATTTATTTATTGATTTTATATCCATTATTTTTTTTCAAAGGTTTTACAAGAGAGTTTACCCATTCCCGGGTCCAATTTACATCTTCTCTACCAAAGCAGCAGTGCTCCCGGTTATCATGGTGCCCTCTACATTCTGCTAACGCCTACTGAGGTGCCGACGAGTCTTCGCGTCGTCCATCTGCGGATTGTGGTTGAGGGTATTTTGTTTGAAAAGCAATTTGAAGCAGATCCGAATGTGACTTTCACTTTTTCCTGGAATAAACGCAATGTGTACAAACAAAAAGTGTACGGCGTTACTACAGCCAAAGGTGAGGTTGAGTTCCGAGTGGTGATAAATGTTTACACGAATTACAAAGGCAAAGTGTGTAATTGCAAGTAGCGTGCAAATGGTAGAATTAGGTTTTCTTAATTGGCAAGTCAGAGGCGCTTTCGAGGTTATAGGTCTGATGAAAGTGAAATGGGTTTAGTTGCCTAGGAAACTGGCAGGGGGTATGCAGATTTTAAATCTTGAGGGTTTTTCTTCCTTCTTTTTCTCTTCTTGACTGACAATTTTATTGGATTTTAGTGTCTGTCGGTTACGAGTATTATCAATGTCAGCAGATTGTTTGGATTATGCAAACGGCTATATTGCACGGTTACGAGATGGAGATTTCAGACGTTGGTGGATGGAATTTGGATATACATCACCGTTACAATTTTAATGACGGTGAATTTTAATTGAGATTAAATGTACATAGTTTTTGTTGTTGTTTTAATTTGTTTTGCATTGCTTTAAAGGTGTCCTGCAGAAGGGCGACGGAACAACCATACACTTCAGTCGTCAGCCTAGAATAGTGCAGGTAACCATGGGCACTGGTGACCAACGACCCCTTATGTGTCCCGATTGTAATGGTATAGCCAAAGACAACAAACTATTGGCCCCAGTGGCTCTTACGAGCGGGGCTGATGGTAGCATTTATGTGGGCGATTTCAACTTGGTGCGTCGCATAACTCCCAGCGGACAAGTGTACACCATTTTGCAATTAAGGTAAGAAAAATAATAAATAAAAATAAAAATTTAACTTGTTTTAATTAGTTTAAGGAAAAAAAATTATTTTAAGTATTGAAATATTGATTTTCTTTCTTTGTTTGTTTGACTTTTAATTAAAGAGCCACTCAAGTTTCGTATCAATACCATTTGGCAATGCATCCAGCAGACAGTTCTTTATACGTGTCAGATCCGGAACGTGGGCAAATTCTTCGTGTGAAAAACTTGGAGAAGGTGGAAGACCCTGCCACAAACTTCGAAGTTGCTGTAGGTAACGGAGAAAGATGCCTCCCTGGAGACAGTGAAGCGTGCGGTGACGGAGGTTTGGCCAGAGACGCGAGACTGGCTTACCCGAAAGGCGAGTGGATCAATACGAACTTTAACAAGAATTTTTATTTTTATTTTACTTTATTTATATTTTTTCTCTTTGTTTCATGTAATAGGAATGGCAATATCTAGTGACGGACATTTATATTTTGCTGATGGAACCAATATTCGTGTTATGAATCGACATGGTAATATTTATACACTGATTGGAGATTATCAAAGAAGAACTGCAAGGAAACCATTGCCATGTACTGGTGGCTCTAAAGCATCGGAGGTAATTAATTTAAGTCGAATGAAATTTTTTTTTCGTTGAAATTTGATTTCTTCACGAACATATTAAAAATCAAATATTGATGGCAGATTTTTTTTCTTCAATATATCACGAATTAATTTTTAATTAAATATTTTTTTAGATTCATCTTCAATGGCCGACTCACTTATCTTTAAGCCCGCTCGATGGAACCCTTTACTTCATCGATGACAATTTGGTGCTAAAACTTACTAAGGATCAAAGAGTTCTTATCATGGCAGGGAAGCCATTACACTGCCAAGAAGTGAACTTACCACTTGACGACACAAATCACGCTACTGATACCACCTTAGGTACTCTTTTAGGCATCGCATTCATGCCGCATGGGGACCTGTTAATCGCAGAGAGCAACGCACGCAAAGTGAACTATGTTTATCGAGTCACTCCAAATGGAGAATTGATCCACTTTGCAGGTACAGAAAGAAAGTGTGACTGCTCTATTATTACTAACTGCACTTGTCCCGATGCTAAAAATTCTTTGGCAGTAAACACTCAGCTGTCCGCCATTTCTGGAATGACAGTCACACCTGAAGGTTTAGTTCACATATCAGATCAAGGCAGCTTGAAAATTCTCTCTGTGTTCACTTATTTACCAGGCCCCAATGCAAATGGGGACTATGAAGTTGTGTTTCCAGATTTACAAGAAATTTATGTTTTTAATCGATACGGACAGCACACAATGACAAAAAATATACTTACTGGGAAAACTGTTTTTACCTTTTCTTACAATGTCAACACTAGTTTTGGTAAACTTAACACAGTGACTGACGCTTCTGGCAATAAGATCTCGTTTCTTCGAGATTATAGTAATCGTGTGAATACAATTGAAAATGCGCAAGGACAGAAATGTCGTATTAAAATGTCGAAATTAGCTCTGATCGAGTCGTTCGTGATGCCTTCTGAATTCGAGTATGCTTTCGAGTACCAGGGAAGCACCGGTTTGTTAAGAAGTTCGAGCGATTCTCCTGGAAACGTGTACATTTATCAATATGATGAAAATGGTCGATTGACTGAAGCAATTTTACCGACAGGACAAGTGATGCGAGTTGTGATTGGTTTGAATATTGAAGGTGCCAAAGTGACAATCACCGAAGATGATAAGGACATGTACAGTTTTGTTATGACGGGACATTCATCAGTGTTCATACGTCAAGGTATTGAAGAAATATATTTTTATAGGTTTAAAGGGAAGGGAACTTGTTAATGATAATTATATTTTTAATTTATTTTCAGATTCGACAAGTTTGGAAGCAAAAACTTATCCAAATGGCAGCTTAAGTGTGAGCACAGGAGCGAGTTTCACTTATCAAATACAAACGGCGCCGCATCCGATATTGCAAGTCACCAATTCAATCCAGCAGGAAATGTTTTTTGTACCGTTCCGTTGGAGAGCAAGGTTCGGATTTCAGCAAAGTGATGCTGAATGGAGGTATAATATAATTGGCGACACGAAATCCAATGATAAAATTATCGAACGGCAGATGTGGGTAAGTTGACGAAGTGAAAATGAAACGAGGGTTTGTTTACAACTGTGTGATCACGTTGCAGGTTAATAATTCAAGGGCATTGATGGTGGAATATGATCAAGCACGACTCAAGGAAATTGTGTACGATAGAGACAGAAATTCAATCGTATCTATTCAGTACGATAACAGTGGTAAACCCATTAAATGGATCCCAAGCGTCGGTGGTGTGTCTCTAAACTTATCATACGATCGATTTGCTCGACTTGCCGGATGGCATTGGGGATCGATGGGAGAGGAATATGCATACGACAGGCACGGCTTGCTGTCTGAAGTGCGTTTTATCGATGGAACCAATTTGCAATACCATTATGGCACTAGTTCACTGGTAAATATTTAAATTAAACAATTTTATTTTATAATAAATTATTTATTTTAATTCTTAGCCAACAAAAATTACACTGCCCAGTGGACGACAATTTATTCTCCACTACGACCAATATGGAAATTTAAAATATATCAGTACCCCAGCTGGCAGTCGCCACGTGTTCTCTCTTCACATGTCTCTGGGGTACTACAGAAAACTGTACACACCTCCTGGAACTTCAGCTCCAATGGTGCATCATTATAGTAATGATGGACGTTTGTTAATGATGTCATATCCCGAAGATTTTGGGAGGGTGTTATATCACTATGACAATCAAACTCGATTGTCCGTTATGATTTTTGGCAATACGAAAATCCAGTATCATTACATGGACGTGTTCGGTTTAATGAGTCAAATAAATCAGTCGGATGGAGAATTCGAACTTTTAATCAAATATAAATATCAAGGACTGTTTTTAAGAGAAGAAAGGCAAATTTATGGAACCAGGACTGGATTGAGCAGTGCCAAATTTGTTTATCGGTACGATGCAAATATCAGGTTGCAAAGTATTGAGGGGAAAATTGGTGGGCAAGAATTACCGGTTTTAAATTTCTCCTACAATCCACGCTCGGGTTTGCCCGAACAAATTGGACAGTTTAAAGTATTACGTGCACGTCCGAACGAAACTTCGGTTTACGATGGGACGGCTGTTTTCAATCGAGTGCAAGATGTCCATTTTCGAGATTTGCAAACTGCACTTTTCATAAATGGTATCGATGTATATAAACTTGAAGTGGAATACGATTCTCGGAGTCGTGTGACACAAATGCGGACTCACACCAAGAAATTGGGGCTCAACGATAATGTAAATGTGAAGAATTATACATACGATGTGGACGGACAATTGAAAGAAGTCCAAACTCACGATAGTTGGAGCTTTAGTTACGATCGTAACGGCAATATGGTATCGCTTAAATACAGAGCAAACTCGATTCCGTTGAGGTACAATGAAATGGATCGTATTTTAAAGTTCGCCGAAACCATGTTTCAAGTAGACAAGAGAGGTTTCGTCACTCAGAGAGGCGAAGAGCGCTTTCAATACAACGCAAAAGGACAAATTGTACGTGCATCTCGTAAAGAGAGATACGATGTGTGGTATTATTACGATTATAAGGACAGATTAATTGCTCGTAAAGATCATTTTGGGAACGTAACGCAATTTTTTTATGTAAATCCTAGCGAACAGTTTCAAGTTACACATATTCACAGTCCGAGAGATGGTCGAATTATGTCTCTCTTATACGACGATAGAGGACATTTGATATATGTTAAAATAGGACACAATGTGAAATATTACATAGGAACTGATAACATGAAAACACCAATTGTAATTTATAATCATTATGGAGAAATAGTGCGTGAAATGCATCGAAGCCCGTATGGACATATTGATTACGATTCCAACCCTTTTATCTATCTACCAATAGATTATCAAGGTGGAATATTGGATTCTGTTACCGGTTTGGTGCATCTGAAAGGACGTTTGTATTATCCTTTAATCGGCATGTGGATGACCCCTGCTTGGGACGATGTGCTGGAAAAGATCAACCAACCACATGCTCTGCATTTGTATAGAATCAATGGCAATGATCCAGTGAATCCTCCTCTCACAAGATGGTTCCTTAAAGGTATTTTTACTTTTTTTATATTTTTACTTTTTTAAAAAAATTAAAATAATTTTATTTATTTATTTACGTTTAGATCACGAGAGTTGGTTGAGTCATTTGGGGTATAAATTGAGCGGTATTTTGCCACATCATTCGCCGCAACTGACTTCTGGTTGTCCTCCGCCATGTCTGGTCAGTTTTCCACATCGGCAGGGACTTCCTGTGGTGTCGGGGATGTTGTGCACAGTGTGCCAGAAAGAGCAGGTGTTGCGACAGCTGGCCACCATGCCAAATTCGAAGCTGAAGCGCGAACCTGTGCTCGAAGTGTTTCAGCCGCGCATCACACACTTGCACCCGCCCATCGGTCCTGGAATCGTGATCTCGCGCATTCAAGGCAAAGCATGGGTGAACGCTGCCGAAAGTGCCAACGCCATCATGCGAGATGTAATGACATCGGTATTGAACCAGTCGTATCTGCTCGATTTGCGGTTGGTGTCGCACAACCATGAGACTTTTTACTTCACTAAAGAAAACAGTTGGCAGCGCACTTCGGATCTAGCTCAGTTACAGCGTCTTGGAAATAATGTCAACATCACGCTTCACGAGTCAAACGTGAACGAAAAGGATTCAAAACATAGAGATGTGCGGATCCACACTCACGGTGCCGTTATCAGCGTGCGATATGGCACTACTCCCGAACAGGAAAGATCGCGTCTACTACGTCACGCCAAACAAAGAGCTATCAACAAGGCATGGGCTCGCGAACACGAACTGCTGCAGCTGAAACATGCAGGCACCCGCGATTGGTCGGTGGCAGAAGTTGAGCAAATTCTAGACGTACATGTGAAATCTGTAGCCGGTTATCACGCTGACTATGTTCACGACATCGCCACGTTCCCCGAATTGGCCGACGATCCGTCGAATTTAGTGTTTCGTCGTGGCAGTGGCAGTAACCACAGACGAAGACGGTGACACCTTCCTGACTTGATTATGAGAACGTCGCTGATCTCTGAAAAGAATTATTTCTCCTTCATATGAAGGTTCCCACCAAACCAAAAAATTAATAATAATACTACTACTAATAATAATAATAATAATCTTTTCTAACGTCTCAGTTTATGATGAAATCGTATTGAATGAACTGAGAAAATATTAACACGATGAGGAGTCACGTTTGTTCCATTTCCCCAACCCAAAATTCGTCTTTTTAATCCCAAGTTTTGAATAATTTTATTCCCAAATTTAACTCAGGGAAGCCGCTATTATAAGTTGTTGTTGTGCACTCCCTGATTCTGTTGGTGCGTTGCCTTCTTCGTCGGTTTGAGACCTGCCTCAATGCCTTACATCTTCCCTTTTAATGGCTTTTTGTTTTTAAAGAAAAAAAAAAACACATGTGAAATCAAAGGCCGTTGAACTGCCAGTGGGACTTGTCCATATCGGTGGTTGATAATCGTAGGAGATTGTATTAACCATGGACTCTCATTTTTGTTTCGCTTCTGTGTTGTAAATAAATCTCGTCGGGTTTTTTTTTTAATTTTTTTTTCAAATTGGAAGCTTGAATCCTTAACGAACAAATGTGTTGTTCGTTTGCAAGCTGCAGTGTTTTAGAACTTTGTTTAAAAACGTACTGGTAATATTCTTATTACTGTAATTAACTGCAGTTAATTATGTAAGTACCTATACTTGTAAAGTTGTATCAATCAGTTGATGTTTAATGGGAAAATTGCTTAAAACACCTATCGATATATGAGTGCCAAATTTTGTATACATTATTATAATAATGTTGCTGAAAATAAGTAAGTCTGTTTTCTCTGCTTCGAAGCGACATTATAAATATGGAGAGACGGTCAGGTGAGATGTTTTAGAAAACGTTTTGCTTGCTATAATCTCTCTCCTCGAGTCAATGCATCATCATTCTTTAATGTGGAAAGTATATTCAGAAATAATTAATCATTTTCTTTATCCAATCAATGAAAAGTGATAAAATATAGACTATATGGAGAAATTCTTTTATCTAGAAAGAAAAAAAAAGTTGTGACAATTTTTTATTTGATGCCGAATATATAATGAATAAATGAACTGAAGTATGAGTTTATGAAAAATAGTTTTGTTGCAATAATAATGGATAAGTTGTGACGATTAAAATTTTATTATTTCCAGAAAGACATAACCATACAAACTAAAATTATTTTAGGTTATAGAAATTTACTTTTATTGAGCAATAGGAGCAAAAGTAAACATGCTACTGTGATTTTTTTTGCTTACGTTTACTCAACCGGAATTGTCCCGAAGTTTCTTTCCCTAGTTTTGAAAATTTTGAAAATGCTGGTAAGTTGTGTTTTGGAAATGTCGGTAATTTTAACTGTTAGAATATTTACAGATGCATTAGGAAAACAATAAAAATACTGAGAAAATACTTGCAATTGATAGAATTAAATATACTGTAAGTAAGCAGTTTAATTTATAGTGCTAGAAAAAGTAACATAATTAATCTAATCTACGGATTTGATAACCACAAGCAGGGCCGGATTTAGGTATTGTGAGGCCCTAAAAACAATTTTTGGGGCCTCCTCCTTCCAAAAAAAGAAGTTTAATTTTTAAAAAAATCTAAAAAATACACTTATTATTATATCTTTATATATAATAAATATAAATGAGATCAAATTATTCCCCCCCCCCAAAACACAAGATTTTCCCTCCAAAAAAACTAATTTTTCCCCCAATCACTTGGGTAGCTGTCACTGGTTCGAATGCAATTGCTTCGAATTCATTTGGTTCTACACATAAAGTTTGCAAGTACAATTGGTTCGAACGCAATTGGTTGCAAATCAATTGGTTCGAAATTACATATTTAAAATAACAATTGGTTCGAAATTAGATTTTTTCAAAAAACAATTGGTTCGAAATTAGGTTTTTTTGAAATTAGGTTTAAAACAATTTTTAAAATGCAATTTGTTAGAATTTTTTAAAATAAATTTTTAAAAAATAAATTTTA
>JAQFZN010000689.1:0-24578 GCA_034687075.1 Geophilus carpophagus
ATTTCACATGGTGGGTTAAAATCACTCAAAACTGACTCATTTTAAAGTGAGATTCAATTAATTTATATCGTGAACAATTATTAATTTGAATTTAGAATGATATAGAAAATATTTGAGGTAATGGAATTTAAATTAGAAATTTATTAAACTTGGCAACATGCAACATAAGCCCAACAGCTGCGTTCAATCTTAAAACAGAAAGTGACTTTTCTAAAGTGTCTTTTAAAAAGTCACTTTTCATTAGGAGTTTTCAATCCAAAACTAACTCACTTTTCTGTCTTTTGTGACTTTTCTCAGCTGGAAATGATGTTTAAAATGTCATTACTTTTGTAAGTCACTGGCTGAAAGTGACTTTTTCACAAGACATGGGTTGTGTGACTTTACTGTCTTTTAGAAGTCATTTTAGAAGGCTTTAGTGTTCTGCGCATTTGCCACCAGTCACAATCAAGATGGCAACTTGTCATTTTAGATTGTAGTTTTGCCTCTACTGCGCATGCACATGGGAATCATGAGTGACTTAACTGATTCCAAAATATGCCTGTTCAATATGAAAAGTCACTAGCTGCATTCAGAGTTATAAGCATAAGTCAAATTTCACTTATATAAGCTAAATTTGACTTATGATAAGTCAGAAGAATCGTGAATGCACCAAAAAAATCTTACAAGCAGAAATTAATCAGCCACTTTGCTCTGTCATCCTGGTGGTGTTTTTCAAACAAAATGGATGTGAAACATAAACCAAATCACTGGTGTCCATTTTGGATGGCTGATGAGAAATCAAATCATAAGTCAAGAGATACAGCAGAACTTCGATTAACTGTCACTGTCGGGACCAGGGCTGTGACAGATAACCGAATAAGTCGGATAATAGAAATTTTTAAATTTGTTACCCTACTTGAAAATAATTTATGATCTCCTTCTGTGTCATTGAGGCTCAAGCTTTCTGCACAACTTTTCTGTACTTTTAAAGCAATTTAACAGCAATAAAATCAAAAAAATTAGGCCTTATATACTTTTTTAGATCTACATATAAGCTCCACCAATGATTAGTCACTACTTCCACCATCATAAGTATGATGACTGATAATAGAAACTGACGGTTAATCGAGCAACGGTTAATCGAAGTTCTACTGTAAGTCACAGTTGGGGTAACTTATCTAAAGGTGACTTATCCCAGGTGGCTTATAACCCCAATAACAAAAATTACATCATTTCCGGTTACCCATAAATCATTTAAGCCAGATAAGTCATTTCAGCCAGATCAGCCATTTGACTTTGAACGCAGCTATTTTCTGTTTTTGGATTGAATGCCTCTAATGTTTCTTGTATTCGTGTGTGATAATCAAACTGAAAACCAACTTTTGGTACTAACTTCCAAACAAACCAAGTTTCTGTATGTATAATCCTAAGTTAGTTGGTCCCAAGTTTTCATTAACTCTATGTCAATGCTTTTGGCATAAGTAAATAATACTTAAAATATAATATAATAAAATAAAAACTTACCCCATAAAAATATGCAAATCGAGTAAAAGGGTATTTGGAATTAGGTAAGATTTGATGAAGTGCCTTTAAAATTGGATCGTCCCATCCATCCCAAATGAGCTTTTTCACTGTAGAATTGATCACTAGTGACTCATGAGTTACAGAGAAAACTGTTGTCATCACAACCTTAAGAACAGGACCTGCATGCTTAAACATATTTGCCCCTGACTAAATAAAAAAAATCAATTTAAGCATTAATAAATTAAAACTATTTTTAAATATCACACTCAAGGGCGGATCCACGTAGGTACTAACAGAGCTTAAACCCTTGGCCCTCAAGTGTCAAGGGCCCACAAAAATTGAATTATTATCATAAATTTTTAATACTTTTACATTAACAATTATCACTTATCGTATAGTAAAAAATAGTTACTGTATTTTCACAAATATACCCACACTCAGATATAACACTCACACAAATATAATCTGCAGATTTTTATGATTTGGTAAAATAATATGTGCATAACCCGCTTACGTATATAACTTGCAGACTATAGACATCATACGTATGTACATTTTTAGCTTCATTGTTATTGAATTATTGAATCCAGTGATAAAAGTCACGATTTAGATGGAATAATGGATATTTTTGATGAGTCTGACACAAGTGCAGATGAGTCAGAAATTCAAAAATAAAAATCAAATGTTAAACAAATATTAAATATTCTGTTAAATAGTAGTATATACCAGCGTTTCCCAACATTTTTATGCCTGTGGACCGGTGAAAATAAGAAAAAAGATTTTGTGGACCAGTAAGGCAGGAATAAAAACTTTTATTTGCAATTACAGTCAAACTTCCATAACTCAAACTTCTACGAGTCGAATTTTTCTATATCTCGAATTGTTTTTGGTGAACTATGATGATTCGACTTAGGGAAGTTCGACTGTACAAGTGTACAGTTTTTGAGGGAGTGAGTTCCCAAAAAACTTTTTGCATAGGGCCCTACAATATCTAAATCTGACTTTGACCATTTCCACGAACTGGAGTTGGGAAACGCTGGTGTATACCATGCACAAGTATATACCACGCAGGAGGGTGTGAAGTATGTAAAATTCTGTATAACCTGCGGGTTATATTTGTAAAAATACAGTAATATTACCAATATAATAATAATAATAATTTATAGTATTATTTGTTTTATTTTAATCAATGTAACATTTTGACATTAATAAAAATGAATTTTAAACCCCAATTTAAAGATTCATAATCTCACAAAAAATCAACCCTATTGGACTTCAATAAAAAACATAGATCCACCCCTGACCACACTGTATACCAGCATAGGAAAATTGATTGTGTAAACAATATCATCCTCTGAACCTTTAGATAGCTGAGGCTCGAAGTAGAAAGTTTTATTCTGTACATATGTAACTGTATCATTGTCATTAAATACAATTTTATTCTTATACCAGTTTTGACTGTAAAAATAAAATAAAAAAATAAAAGTTGAGTTAAATTGTAAACAAACAAACTTTTCATCAATTTAATTTAACTAATTGTTCATTTATCCAACTATAAACTAATTCCATTTACAACTAAATAATAAACCACATTTAATTACACTTAATTAAATTAAATTGAACAAAACTTGAAAACTTACCTATATACATAAGGTCCAAGTTCTTTCAAAATAGGTTTGGCTTTGTGCTCTGCAAATTCCTTATAATTACTAATATTAAATATACGAATTTCAAAAATAACTGGAAAATCTGGATTTTGCCATGTGTCAAAGAAAGGATTATCTTTGGATAATACTGATTCCTGCAAAGAAATTAAAAAAAATTCATTTTCTTTCTCTATTACAAATTGATGCATATTAATACAATAAATTAATCACTTATGAATAATTCCATCAGATAATTTTTATCACTAATAAATAATTCTGCAATTCCTATTTTAATATAAAATCTCCCTTTAATTTTCATATCAACTCAGCAAAATATAACTCAGACATAGAAAAGACTAATCTAAATGTAAAATTACCAATTTAACAAACAATATCCAGCAAAATGTGCACAAGGAAATAATAATGGGCGGAGAAATAATAAAGCAATAACAAATACCATTCGTTTAAACGATAAGCACTTAAAAATACAGCAAGAAAATAAAACATATTTCAATTCAAAGCTTTTATTTCAATTGACATTAAATTTTTCTCATTAACACATTCGCAGATGAGAATAACAAACTCAAATATATAGAGAAATAAAAGTGCAAATTGCACTTTCTACGACTCCGTATTGCAAATGAAAACAAATGGCTTCCATTTACGTGAATAAAACAAACAGACTACAACAAATTCAAATTAATTTGTGGCATTGGCCTCTAGTTTTGTCCTCTGTGAAGCAAAACAAATAGGCCAACAACATTTTTTATTCCCTTTACCTTTATTTACAACTTTTTCATTTGCTCTATAAAATTACTCCATTCGCATAGACCTTTATTTTTGTTTAATCCCCATCAAAGATGATGGAGATTTCAAACTAGGTCATAATTTTTCCTTAAGCTTTTGTTGTTTATTTTATTTATTGTAAAAATGATTTTGCAACTTATTTTAAAGATGCATAGTTTGGTTTGTTATTTAGGTGACATACTAAGTGTTTTATTGAATTATTTATTGGTGTTTGATGAATTATGTTGATATTTTCTTGTAATAATATTGTTAAGCGTGACCTAGAGAAGGGAGAGTGGGTAAAGTCAATGCTTGAGGGTGTTTTAAAACCCGGATGTGATTTGTCCTATTTTTAGGTGAATTTGTGAATTTGGTGTTTAGAAATGAGTAAATAAAGTGATTTTTTTTTGGTTTTTTAACGTATCGTGAATTAAAGTTAGTTTTATCTGTTTTTTTAAAGGAATTATAATTTATAAACTCAATTTAATACTCAAATCAAATATCAAAATGGCGGAAGTAAACAAGAAAAATTAATGCTCATACCAGCACACACGCATTTTGTTCAACTTCCTTATTAGTTGCTACATTGACTTTAGAAAAGTTGACTGATTGAATTTAAAATAATACTAATAAACATTAAGTATGTAATAAACAAAGCTTAATGTTTGTGTAGGTTTAAGATCTCAATTGAATTTAATCGGATTTAATTTCACACGAAATTTGAAATTTATTCAACTTTTTACCTTGACTTTGGGACAAAGCACATCCGTTTTTTGATATATTTTATTATTATTTACTGAAAAATATTTTCCATAACTGAAATAATCGCACGGAATAAAAATTTCGAGCCATTTGCATATTTTTTTATGGTCATCTTATCTCAGGCCACTAGACTACGAGGTTAAATGTGTCTCTTGACTTTACCTAGTTCTCAATTTTATCACACGGGTAATTAAAAGCGAACATGGAAGATAAAATATTTCTCACATAACAAAAGAAATATTTGCACTTCAATTTAAATCAACACTATCGAATAACACAAATAAAGCATAGAAAATATTTTAAACGCATCTAATGTCTTAAAACAGGTGCTTTAGAATAATAAAATTATCACATCATCTCAAACACCCCTTTGAAGAAGAAAAAAAATTAACTTTGATAAAATACGTTGCACTTACCTTTAATATGATATATTTGATTATCTCACTCATATAAACTACTAAAACTGCCCCAATCACAATGAGAATGGCGCCGACTATCCCAAGAACACCTGTACAAAAAGATATACATTTTTTAGATTTATCCGGGTTTTCGTTCGGCCGAAAATCAGGTGTGAACAACATGGCAACGTGGATACAGAGAAAACCGATCCCGGCGCATTCAAAAAAGCGCGTGTTAGTTTATGTCGGTTGACTTAGTTGAACGTGAGCTTGTTTTCCTCCCTTCTCTTTCTCGACCCAGATCTTGCAGCGCCGCCGCTTTAGGTCAACGACTGGACGAGAATTTCTACTCAGAAGGCAGAGCACGAGTAACCTACTGATCGTCTGGACTGTTATTTAGTGTTGTTTTGTAATGGCGGGCAATTGGATTTGACATTGTTACGTCATTTACGAATGCTCCGCGTAATCATCTTTTGGCATAACGGTCAATGCGCTAGATTTTCGAAAATCTTAACGCTGATTGGTGATTTTTAATAATGAAATGGGTCAAATTAAGTGTGCACCTAAAATTCATTAGGAAGTATGATTATACCATTAGCATAAGTGAATTAAAATAAAAGAAATAAAATTCCAATTTGAATTGTTTGTTATTTTTTTTCCTTATGATAGAAAAAATAATTCTTTTATATTTTTTTCAATGTGATATCCGTGAGGATAAACTCATTTGTTCCGCCATACTGGGAAAAACGAAGCAGACTTTGCAATGGAGGTATTGAAAGCAATTTTTTTTTGTTGTTTTTATCTCATTTGGGCAACTAGGTAATAAATTATTGAAGTAAAAGCTCGATTGCACACGTGCTTATTATTAGCACAAAGATTTTTGATTAACCTGATTAAATATTCAATTAATGGTTTCCCTTTACCTGATATTGTGGATAGAGAAAGTCTTTTGAAAAAATCCCCTATAAACATCCTGTTTGATTGCTCTTTTGAATCTTCAATCTAATATTATAAATCGAGAAATTGAATGATAAATACTTTAGTTACTAACTCCGTTCCGTGCACAAACTTGGTATAATATAAATGGTTGATTCTCTTCTTCACTTAATTCTACATCTGCATCATCCATCATGTTCTGTTCCAACTTTGGCATATTTTGCAATTGCCGTTTGCAATGTACAAATTTCCTTAAAATATGTAATAAAATACTTTTTTTTAGTTCAGGGTAATGTTACTAATTTGTCTGCTCATTGTTGAATCGAGGCTTGATCGCTGTCACTATACACAAGCCCTTTATTTCCGTTTAAAACTATTGACACGTAAACAATATACGGTGCTGCCATCTTTTACCTAATAAGAAAACATTTCTTACCTAGTTTACTTCTTTAATTCAATCCAACATTAAAATAATTATAATTATTAATTTTAATGTAAAAAACGATTAAGAGACACAAACAATGTAATATTTTAAGTATTTTAAGTGTTATTTTTATTATGTTTACAATGAAAAATGTAGAATAATGGTGTAAATTAACGAATTTGTCCCATGGCTGACATTTCTCCTTCCACGATCCTGTTAAGATGCCTTAAGGCAACTAGGCCCATCCCTGACGTAGTCACGAGGCACAATAAAGAGTCTCTTGGTCTTTCTTGCAAGAAGAGGATCTGAGCAAGGTCAGATTAGAATTAGACAACGATAAAACATACAACGAGTGATAACTGAGATTCATCATCTGCCTCAATGGCTTGTTACTTTCTTCGTTTCTTCCTCGGTGGAGGTCTTTTGATGATGTTGACAGGTAAATATCAAGTATTTATATTGGAGATAATTTAGGGAAATGTATGTAAATTTAATTTTTTATTTAAATTGTATTTAATTTCAAGTGGTTTTTATTTAGTTTCGAAATACGCATTAACTTTCACTTTTCAATGCAAGTTTATTTCAACTTTTCTTTGTAAAAGGTCGTTGGCTGGTCCAATGCCACGAGACTGGGACTTCGAATGGGTGTGGTTCATCACTCTCATTTGCGTTTTAAATTTTTTTTTTTTACTTGTTTTTTGGAGTTTTTTTATCAATTTCCCAGCAGGATATCCTAAAAGTTGATTAATCCGATTTTTAAAGCATTTTTCAGATGTTTTATAATATTTTCTCACTCAAGAAGATGTCATTCATCTCGTGTGTGTAAAAGTTTAAATGTAAATATTGTCAACCTATTGTGAATTGAAGTAACAAAAAAGGGCGTCGTTTTAAAGGGATCTTTGTCACATAAACATATTTAAACGCTTTGTTTTGTTTCTTTTATTAACTTGTTATGATTTTAACCTCATTCGTTTTAGTAGAAACACTCAGGTTTAATAATATTTAAAAAATGCAAAATAATAATAATAATAATTCAATTTAAAAATGCTGTAATTTTAATTTATCTCTACTGTTATAAAACATTATCTATTAAATACCTAAATTCTCTAGAATGGAAACCACGACCCGGTGGCGCAACGGTAGCGCGTCTGACTCCAGATCAGAAGGCTGCGTGTTCAAATCACGTCCGGGTCAATGGAAATATATTTTTTGTTTTTAATTACCACATTTCGAACATTAATAATATCTCCATTTACCTTCGTGTGATATTTATCTTAAATTTGAATATTTTTTCATTATATTTTCCACAAGACTGATGAGAGTAAAGGTTGAGTCATTAACCTAAATTGCATGTAGTCAGACGAATAAAGAGGTATTGGGAGGAGACAAAACTGATGAAAAATTCATGTTGAAAAGTTTTAAAGAAACTTTTAAATTCAAATCGTCAACTGCATTAGCTAAAAATCTTTCCATGATAAAAGGAATATGATTAATGAATCACTAATGCAAATGCGCATTCGCAAATACCCTAAACCAAATCCCCACACATATATTTGACTAAGAGCTTTAGAAAACCGTTGACGCTCGTAAGAAACATTTCAAATTCATTTTCCCAATTTTCTAATTTAAAAAATACTTTTTCTTTTCGACTAAATTTATATATTAGATTTAATCACATTAAATTTTCGTTTCCAGTGGACAAAGGTCAATGCCAATTCAACACAACTCGTCCAGGTCGCTTTATTTGTCCATACGGTAACGGTTTATTTGCTGATCCAGCATTATGTCGTCGATTTTACTCTTGTACTAACCACGAAGCATTCCTACAATCATGTCCACCGGGACTTTTCTTTGATGACCTTAAAAAGTTTTGCACTTTTAAAAACGAAGTCACATGTGGTCCGGTTGATTATGGTAAAAAATAAATAAAAACAGTTGAAAAAATGATATTTTCAGACGGAATCGTTACAACAAACAAGTTTTTTAATCTTTTTTTACTTAGAAACAACTCCTGCAACTACAATCGATCCAAACGACCCCTACACAGCGAAAAAATGTGATTCGAGTGCATGTAATTTACCAGATTGTTTTTGCAGTGTTGATGGTACTCGAATTCCAGGGGGTCTCTCACGAGAAGAAGTGCCCCAAATGGTTATGTTGATGTTTAGTGGAGCTGTCAATTTACTTAATTACCCTCAGTATAATGCTGTACTTGGTCGAAATCGAACAAATCCTACTGGTTGTCCTATCGGTGCTACGTTTTTTATGTCTCACGAATATACAAATTACCATTACGTCAGTAAATTGCACAGTGAAGGTCATGAGATTGCCGTAAATTCCATCAGGTTTGATATTTTGTTTTATTCTATTTGTGTTTATTGCATGTTATTTTATATAAATAAACAGTCGTGCGAAACCTGAAAGTCTTTGGTTCAGAGGATCATACGAAAATTGGACCTTGGAAATGGTCGGCATGAGAGAAATTCTAATGCGTTATGCAGACATTCCCAAGGATGAGATCTTAGGCGTAAGGGCTCCCTACCTGAAAACAGGGGGCAATGAACAGTTCGATGTAAGATTCTAAGGTACCTAGATAGGAATCATTTCATTTGTCATTTTTAAGGTCTCACCAATATGTTTTTGTGTTTTTTTTCTGTTTTATTTGATTTAATCAGATGATCAATGATTATGGTTTCCTGTATGATTCATCAATGGCTGCTCCACCATCTCGAGTGCCAATTTGGCCCTTTTCTATGGAGTATAAAATACCATTTATATGCAAATCTGATAATTGTCCCTTGCATTCGTATCCTGGTAAATGGCAACAACTAATTTGAATTTATTTTGAAAATATTTTGATTTTATTTTGATTTTTATTTTAAAGGAATATGGGAAATTCCTTTAAATACATTGCACACTGAAGACGGATTAGGAGGCAATTGTCCTATGATGGATCAGTGTGTTTTTCCACACGCAGATGCTGAAACTATTTACGAGTGGCTTTTAGAGAATTTTGAACGACATTATCGCAAAAATCGAGCACCGTTGGCATTGAACATGCAAAGCAACTGGTTCCTAACTGAAGCAGCTGTAAACGGATTAAAAAGATTTGTGGATGAAATGCTAAACAGGTATTGAAGAAAATTGAATGCAAATAAACTCAATTACATTTTCCCCTTTTTATTATTCTCTTAAAGAGAATATAAAATTAAATTGTCATGTATCAAATGCGCTTTATATACAAAAATCCATACCATTTACAACAACATGTCACTTGAGGCCTAACTTAAGCCTATCTTATCTTATCAATGCAAGACATTTATTGACGTATAGTAAAAGAGCAATTATAGGGTAGAATACAAATTCGTTAAAACTCTATATCTGTCTAATTTATCATCTTTTATTTTGTTTAAAACCTTATCTAATCAACATCATGTCATTTTATTTTAGGGATGATGTCTGGTTCGTGACTGGCACTCAAGCTTTACATTGGATAGTCGATCCAACACCATTAACACACATTAATAAATTTGAGGCGTGGAAGTGTGATATTCCTAGAGAACCTGCATGCAATATACCAAGAACTTGTGTCTTGCCCTTTTCGGCTCCAGGCATTGTTCCTGACCTTAGGTGTGTATGAGATAATATGCAAGGTCACGTTCTATCAAGGTATGACTTCACTAATAAACTCTTTCCTGACCTTGTAATTAACATAGGTACATGCAAACATGTGTTCGTTGTCCTCAAAAATACCCATGGGTTGGAAATGTTGGAGGTGAAGTAAAGACCACACAAGATTTTTACGAACCTGAAATCTCACGCGGTGCTCCGAGAGATACTTCAACTGAGGAATTTCCAACTGACGAAGAATAGTTTCAATTTTTGATATTTTTTTATATTGTTTTTTTTATGTATTTTAGTGATAGGAATAATTAGAAAATAATAACTCATGTAAAATGAAGAGATTAACACTTTTTTTTAGTTTTAAGTTGATTTTTATTAAAAGTTACAATTAATTTGAACGTGTCGGATTATTCCAAATCGATTCACAATTAAAATAAAAAAAGAATAAAGAAAAAAGAAAAATATTTAATTACATCGAATCACAAAAATATATCAAAAAATGCTTAAAATTATGACTTTGAGTGCAAAAATCCCAATTTTATGTAAATATATAAACTAAATCCATGGCATTTTTTTTATTTATTAATAAACTAGAAAATTTTAATAAAAATAATGTTACGCGGCTTAATTAAATGGATGGATAAGTGAAATTCAAGGTGATATAAAGTGATGATACAACTTTTATGCCGTCATCTCACACAAATTACTTTCGGCAAAGGCTCGTAATTCTTGAATGGCGTAATCTTCGGGTAAGGGGAGATTAATTAAATGTGGTACAAGCAACTGTGTTGGAATGCGATCGCCATATTGAAGTGAAAAAACAGCACGAAGTAAATTCGCCGTTTTCTTTGCCATTTCAGCTTGACATAACCTTAAAAAAATCAAACAAACATATAAATAAACGAAAATATTTTAAAATTCAACTCAAGTAAACATTTCATCACTGAATGAAGTCAGTGCTGCCGTTACTTCACTCATTCCTCACCTGTCCTTGGCCGTGCGGCATTGAATATTCGCTACGCGACTGCATAACGATGTTACATTAGGCTGAAGGTCTTCCAGTTCGTAGGTGCCTATCTCCCTCTATACCGGAAAGAAAAAAATGTATATGTAAATTTAAATTGCTGTCTTTAAAGTAAAACTGGTTTCATTGTTGGCCTTACATTTTTTATTTGGTCGATGGTTTGTGACACATGAATGTAATCTAAATAAACTTGACCTCCAATATTCCAATTACGAATGAGGGAACTGCGATCGAGTGGAGCCAATTCTATGAGAAAACTCCTTAAATAATCATAACTTTCATTGATAATGGCATCTGGTGCGATGTGTCTCAAAATGAGGTCATGACTTTGACTCCAATGACCCGCCTTTAATAAGTGCCACGCTTCGTCTCGAGGATTTCCTTCGTAAGCTGCTCTACTGGCCTAAACATACAAAGATGATAATAAATTCTTAGTGACCTATCTTTTAACGTAAACCGGTTAACTGTGATCATACCTTAGCAAGAGAAATCCAATCTTTAGGTATTAATAATTGTTTATGGAGAAAATCTTCAACGTCGGGGTCTGTTTTTAATCCAATATGGCGTGTGAGTAATTCAGTTATCAATGTAAACCGCCTAGAATTTAAAATAAAAAAATGCTAAGATAACAAATAAAAGATTTACAGTTAATTTCTAATTATCCATTTGCGGATTATCCAATTTTCAGATAAGCTGTGCTTTAATTTTTCAATGCAAATGTCGTTTTAATTTAAAAGACTATTTAAAAACAAATTTTTACTGATATTTTTGTTAAAATTACATCATCACCAATGATATAAGACATTACATGACATTTGCATATTTTTTGATAATCCAAAAATTATTATTTACTTTTTCGGATCTGAAATATGAGCAATAACAAACACAGCCCAGCACCATAATCCCACAGACTCCAACTGAGCTGCGAAACTTGTATGTAAATTATTGGCCGCAGATTCGGATAAATGGCTGAAACCAATTGCCAAAAGAGATTGATACAGCAACCAACTAAAATATAAACAAAATGAATAAACAAAACTACAAAACGTCATATTAACATCTATTATATAACCTTAATCTAAAATCAAGAGGATTTGCTGTCATTGCTGATGGACATAAGACACGTTCGAGTCTATGCGATCTTTTCATATAAAGCATCAATAAATGGTAGCAAACGTCGTATACAGGAAGTTTATCCTCATGTAGAATAGAATATTTTTGTTCTAAATAAGGTGGTAATGGCGGTGCACAATATTTTCCTGCTGGTGTTGTACCCTTAAACGCAGTTTTATATTCAATTAAAGCATCAGTTACGGACGCCGTTGAAGAACAGAAATATCTATATAAAATAAAATCAATTTCGAATAAATTCTTTAGTTAAATTTCAAGTTATTAAGTGTTTTACTGTAAATGAATTGCTAAAGCTCGTTTCCAGTCCAAATCTTCACATGTGTTAATACTTCCAAATGAAGCTGGCCATACCAAAGTTCCTGCTAACAGCGCAAATATTTTCAACCTTTCTACACTAATGTATTTATCAGCCTGCAATTAATAATATTAAAACGATCTTAGTATTTTTAATTTGTTAAATAAATTATTAAAAATTACTTTTAATTCTTCCCAGTTTTCTAATTGTTTTTGAACCATTCGTCTGAATTCTGAACTTCCACCTGATTGTGAAAGCAATAGAGCAAGTCGATGATCTGCAGCGGCTTGAGCCAATTGACATGCTTGATTAGTTTGACAACCACTCAAGTAACTCAAAATTGCTGAAACATGTCCGTCAGTTTCCAATTTTTTGCTCTCAATTTCACTTTGGATTTTATGTGCAGAAACAGAGCGTAACCACTGTGTAAAAACTTTTCTTCTAGCCATTCGTTGAGCATGTGTGTTACCACTTTCAGCGATCTCATCATAACCAGGAATATGACCCCACAGTGAAACACATAAATTCCATACGTCGTGAAAGTGATTGAGAAATTTATAATCAGGATGTGAGACAGCTAAAATCATTTTTAAAAAAGAAATTATCATTAAAAATTAATAAAAATCGATTTAAAAATTAAAATTTATACATACACATGCTGTCCACTATTTCTTTAGCATAAGCAGCTAATTGATGAATTGATTGCACTCCCGGTGCAGGAGTTACAATAGGACAACCTTCTTCAATTGCGCATTTTGAATTGTTAAACTGGATAGCGAGACACTGCTCTAAATCGGCCTGATAATAAATATTTCATAAAAATTAAATTTAAATAAAAATTTCATGAAAATTTATTAAATTTATTTACCAAACGAGCTTTCCGTTCACTCACGGCTACACCCACATTAACTTTCTTTATTGTTACTGCGTAACACGTCGAGTCCAATTTAACTTTAAATTTATCCGTGTTTTCAAAGGGTAAAAAGAGATTCGCATCGGTTTTACTGCCTTCTTTTTCTTGATGTACATCAGTTGCGCATTGAGTTAAGGTCCAATTTGGTCCCCAACCAACACGAAAACGCCGTCCCATAAAACAAGCAGCATCAGCAATTAAATGTTGTTGTTTGTAAAGAAGTGATTCAGCGAATGGAATCGCTTTTCTGAGTCTTCCCGCCGGTAAGGTACGAGGAGGACGTGGAGGAATGTAAGGCGCATTGGGTATACGAAGGCATTTTGATAAGTCGAGTTCAGGTTCAGACGGTGCTGGAGAAATTCTAGATATATCCATCATACAAACACCTAAAAATTAAATAAAAATTTAAATTTATTTATTTATTTAACAAAAGAATTAGATAAATAATTAACCAGATCGTTTCAAAGGTGTTGCAGTTCTATAAGAAAGTTGTTTTTGTTCTAAAACACTGTCAGAATGCATTGCTATAGTATCCTGTTGTTGTTTTAATAAAAATGGCGTAGGAACAGACGCACTTCGGTTCATTAAGTTATTCGATCGCATCACTAAAATATAAATTAAAATTAAATATAATGTTATTAATAAAATGTTTATATTCAGGAAAAAATAAACATACTATTTTCTTTATCTTCTGTTAGTTCCTCGTCACCTTCGAACATTTGTTTTGAAAAAAGTGAAGCTTTCATAACTTGCATTTTCTGACTATTTATTTCCATTGCTGCTGCAAGTTGATGCGAAGGTGGTTCATACATTTCGTAATCATCTGAAATAATTATTACAATTGTAATAAATATTGATAATAAAAATCAGTTTAGCGTTACCAGTTTGAAAATTTGTTGCAAACGGCTCTTGCCCTACATCTACCATAACATCATCCTCATCATATCCTGAGTGATCAAGCCCATTGAACATTGGTTTCGATGTTGTTTTTGTGAGATAACTGTGATCAATGCTCTGTAGATAAATAAATATAAAAATTACACAAATAGGCCACAACATCCACTAAAATTCACTCAAATTTTCATCATTTCATAAAAATCCATTGTT
Organism: Geophilus carpophagus; assembly: GCA_034687075.1. NCBI lineage: Eukaryota > Metazoa > Arthropoda > Chilopoda > Geophilomorpha > Geophilidae > Geophilus > Geophilus carpophagus. The sequence continues at coordinate 14,550 of JAQFZN010000689.1, forward strand.
ATTGACATTTAATACTGTAAAGCGTAATTAAGCACGAATTTAAGACAATATAATTTAATTTATACAAATACAATTTATTAAAATATCATTAGATATCAAGAACATTATTCCTAACAAGTTATTACATCACAAGGAGTTTCGTCTCAGATAACTGAGTACGCGCTAAGAAACCCGCAATTAGATAAATTCCACGATGTTTTACGCATGCAACTAGCGAGTTTTTGTGGTGAAAAGAATAAAGTAAACATCAGTTAAATTAAAATTACAATTGCAGTTGCATTCCTTTGAGCTGCATCTTGATCTACACCAGTTTGAAGTCCAGTTCTTGCAGGAACTAACCCCTTTTGTGGTATAACTTTATTTGCAGCAACTGTTTTTTCAGCTTCTTTTGGTGGAATAGGAAGATCGTCTTCATCCGAATCGTCCAGACCATACTTTGAAAAGTGAGCAACCTAAAAAAATTAAAATTAATTAAGTTTCTGCACAAAATTTACTAATAAGAATTAGCCTACTTGAAAAACCCACGATCCAGTATCAGGGCGATAATCAATAAACTTTGCATGAAGTTTAGTTATAGTTAACCGCTCCAAAAATTCCTGATATTGCATTGCCTGTAAACGTTCTGGATTCTGATAATAAATAAATAAAAATTAGAAAATGAGTAAATCAATAAAGACAAAAAATATAAATTTACCTTAATAACTTTACACGTCGTTTTATCCATCGGCCAAACACTATCCAAAGTAATTTGTGCCTTTTTATTCAATCCTTCTCCCAGTGTTGGTTTGCTATCATTATCTGGATAAATGATTATCTGCTTCTTCCGAAAATGAACTAAAAGTACAAAATATTAATTTAAAAATCGCACATTCAAATACTTTTTGTGTATCCATTACCTATTTCATCTAAATTCATTCCAGCGACATTAGTTTTCCCAAAAAAGTACACATTACCATATCCTGCTCTTCCAATTGTTAAATTTTCCACGACACAATCACCATTTTCATTAATCATATTCGCCAAATCATTCATAGACGGAATTGTATAATAATCAGATCGTGTGAGAATAATTCCAGCCGGATGTGGTTTTTCAACTTCTATAACTTCAGGTTCACTATCATTATCCAAGCTTCCATCAGCAGAAAAATCTTGGGAGATATTTTCTTTTTCACTATCATCGTTCTCGTTGTTGTTTATCTTGTTTTTCACATTCAAATCAGCAATGGTATCATCTTGATTTAAACTATTCCTATAAATTAGAAAAAAAATTGTAAATTAATTTATATATTTATATTTACACAAAAAATTAAATTTAATTTAACCTGTTCGTTTTTAAGCGAAAATCAGGACTGCGATAGTCAGAATCTGAAAGTGATGTTGTAAGAAGCGAAGATTTTTTCTCAGAATCGCCACCGGACAAGGAACTAAAAAAATTATAATAAAATTAATTCAATTTCTCTTTACAAAACATGTATAACTTACTCTCGATTTAACTGTTTATACACATTAACAGCCACCGGAGATGTTTTATCTGCGCTTCCAACAAAAAGAGAACCAGTAACAACAATATTTTCATGTTGATCCATCTAAATGGATAAAAATATAAATAAAATACGTAATAATAAGAAAATTAATTAAATTTCGTACGTTTTGTGCCGGAGTAATTGATTTTGCTTTCAAATTTAACTTCTTGACACTTTTTCTTGGCACAAATGCGACTAGAGGATCTTCCAAATCATCTTCATCAAGCCCATCAAACAAAGAGGCCTTTCCATTCACGGTCACATGAAGTGGTTGCGGTTTTATTTTCGCTGATGGCCGAGGTGAGATTTTAAATTGACCACTTTTATTTAACGCTCTTTGAGCAGTTGGGTTTGTAGGTTTTAAAACCTCCTCGCGTTTGCTAGAATCCTGCAGCAGATTCCTAAAAAGAGGTGAATCGCCAAACGGTGACTGGGCCAAAGCTAAAAGCTGTTGTTGAGCTTGAGTTTGTTGTTGTGCAAGTTGAGCAACACTTTGATCGCTAGAAAATAAAAATCGTTTAATTAAATTTATAACCGAAAGAATTAAAATCGTTTAATTAACAATACAAACCTTCCTAAAACGACGTTGTTTGGTTGTAAATTCGTATTACCCATAAAATTCAAGCTGGAATTTGTACCAAAAGCTAAAATATCAATAAAAAGAAAATTTTATTAAATATAAAAGAAAAAAATAATCAAAATAATTAAAAATAAAACCTGAATTCGTATTTGTTCCAAAACCAGTTCCTAGTGAAAGACCACCCGGCTTATTTGCTGTAAAAAGTGATCCGCCACTTGTACCAAGACCACCTAAACCAGTACCAAAACCAGTTGAACTAGTGTTACCAAAAGATGCTGCTGGTTTGTTCTGATTAAAAAGTGAAGCACCAGTATTAAAACCGCCTAAAAATAAACAACGTATATTTAAATTTCTTTCCATCTTTAACAAATTCAAAAAAAAATTTATTTACCAAAAGTGCTTCCACCAGTTCCAAATGGTGTACCAAATCCAGTATTTGGTTTATTACCAAATGGCGTTGTTGTTGCAACTGTAGTACTAGTCGGATTTACAAAAGAAAACGACTGAGCCGCAGTTGTAGTAGCGCCAAATCCTGTTTTATTTCCAAAAATACCCGACTGAAATAAAACATTTTATAAATTATAAAAATAATTTAAATTTTACTTTAAAATTATTTTTTATAAACCTGATTCGCAGTACTGAACGGCGTCGGTCCAAAAACTGTAGAACCAAAACTAGAAGCTGGTTGTTGCATGGTGCTTCCAAATAAACCTCCACTAGTAGTTGGATTTGCTGTAGCTCCAAATATTGACTAAAATAAAATTATAAACACATTTATAATTAAAAAGAAAACAAATTCCACTAAATTTTTTCTACCTTATTCTGATTAGCAGTTGTAGTTCCAAAAATATTCGATCCTGCACCCGAATTAAAATTAAAACTTGATCCTGCCGTTGTTGCTGGAGTTCCGAAACTAACAGGTTTAGCAGCACCAAAAAGATTGTTATTTTGTTGCTGCATTGGTTGTCCAAAAACTGATGGAGGATTTGCTGTTGCACCAAACGCTGCTTATGAAATAAAATCAAACTTGTATAAACATGTATTTTATACTCTCTATAACGTTAAAACTAAAAAATTTCTGGTACGAGAGTGCCCAAATCTCTTATTGACGTCATAACCAATAATCAAAAATCATTAAATCAGTATAAACTTACTAGTTGAACCTCCAAACATAGGTTTATTCTGATTTTGAAAAAGCCCTGTTGATGGAGTTGCTGTATTAGCTCCAAAAAGTGACGATTGTGTAGCACCAAATGTACTGATACTGCCTTGTTGAGGACCTTTCCGGTTACTTAAATAATCTTCCATTCTCAATTCCTCCAAACTTTTCGATTCATACTCTTTCATAACGGTTATGCATTGATGTCTTATGCTAATAGTTGACGTCACACCATTCTTAATCATTGTATCAGTTCCATTTAATGGGTTAAACTTAATCGTGGTTCCAGTTGTGCCAGAAGTTGAACCGCCAAAAGCTATGGAAAAATAAGTTTAATTTTTATGTAGAAGAAATATATTTTTTAATAATAAAATAATAATAATTAGGGTAAAAATACCCGTAGAAAAGGAACCTGTAGATGAACCAAACAGTCCAGTTGACCCGCTATTTCCTGCATTAAATAGTGAAGAAGTTTGTTGATTTTGTCCAAACAAATTTGTGCTATTAGTGCCGCCAAAACCACCGAATGTTGATTTTGGTGCACCAAATGCTGAATTGCTTGGAGACTGGAATAAAGTCGACCCAGTTGCATTTTGTGTTGTGTTAAATAAAGAACCGCCACTTGGAGTAGCAGAAAAACCTATAAATTGTATTAAAATTAAATTAATGCACAATTTATTCATTCTTTTCTTTATTTTTATTTTAAATACCAGAAACAGAAAATCCAGTCGATGATGTGCTTGGTTGGCCAAATGATGTTGTTGTGTTTGTTCCAAATAAACCTCCTCCAGTTGTTCCACTGCCACTAAAAATTGACGTGTTCGGTGGAGCTGAGCCAAATGGGGTGTTCCCGAATCCTGTAGTTAAAGGCTTCGCAGCTCCAAACGCACTTGTATCTAGTTTTAAATAACAAATTTTGAAATTTAATTTATATTTTAATGTAAACATTTAAAAATTATATAATAATTCGTAACTACTTTGACCAAATGGAGATGAAGTTCCAAATGAAGCTGGAAATAAAGATTTGAATTAGAAAGATTGTATAACTATCGTTTTTAATTTTTTTTATACTTACTTGATTGAAAACTGTTGGAGCCGCCGAAAGGTTTATTAGTTCCGAACATTTTCACTTTCTCATTAGCACAATATTAATTCAACGTTAGGTTAAACGTGAAATGTAAAAAAAATAACTGGAAAATTAAAAGTTTTAACTATTACTAGGCGAATAAACAGAATGAATCATTGGCAATATAATGGTGTAATCTTATTCGTCCAGAAATCAACGTATCAACAACAATAATAGCGCCATTTTTGTATTTACTTAAAGTACATTACATCCTCTAAGTGTGGATTATGTAATTTTATTCTAATTAATAAAAGAAGGAAAGTTTAAGTAAGAGGCTAAAGACTGATACTCACACGCAAGTCCAGATACGCACTTATTTTAAGCCTTGTTTTGCCATGGGGTCCAAAATCAAGCTAAACGATACGAAGCGGCGCATCACGTTAAATAGTCGAAGTGCAGTCTAAAGGCGCTAGGGAAAGTTGGAATTTCTGGTTTCATTTTTGAAACGAAACCGGTTGTAACAAGTTAAAACTGGTTTAATATTACGAAATAGTCATGATTTCGCAATTATTTCACCATATTTGCAATAATTGTGCAATATTCGCAAAAATTTCGCAATATTTGCATAATTTTGCAATAGTTAAAATAATTTTGAAACTTTTTCAAATTTATTTCATACGTAATTTTATTTTTTAAATTGCAGAATTGTTTTAAAAATTAATTTTTACTTTTAAATTCGAGTTTCAAAAACAGTTTTAGATTGCATTTTATGAATGGTAAATGATAATTTAATTCTATCTAAGAAAAAAATGCATATTATGCTGTAAAATAAACACGTTTGCGTTTAAGTAATCAATTGACATTTTATTTTATACAATAAAAAAATACTTCAAAATCTTAACATTTCTCACATAAAACATTGATAATAAGACTATAAATTCCAAAATGTATAAGTTTAATGAGTAAAATGTAAATTTAAGTTGCAACAACAATTATAATTTTGTTTAATTATATAATAAATCATTAATTTTAATCAACAATCTGAATACTGATTTTTATATTAAATATTAATCCAGTATATTAATAATAAAACATTTCGATTAACAAACAATACCCGTACATACCTGAACATACAAAAAACATCTGAATCAAAATACGCTTTTATTCATTTTCCATTCAAAATCATACAGACACACAGTACAGTAATAATTTAAACCAGTCCTCATTTTCCAACTCCACATTATTCAAGCCAACGACGACCAACTACCCTTTGCCTTTCGCTTCTAATATATTTTTTGCTCCTTCTGCTTCTGATTGTTGGCTTACTTTGACTTTGAAAAACCTCAGTTGCTGACATTAAATTATTATTACTAAAAAGTGAAATCAGTGCATCGTCAATACTATTAGCACTAACCGCCATTTGAATTTGATTTCGGTTAATTCGATGCTCTTTCTTTCTTATTTCCTAAAAATAGATTTAAAATAAATTCAATTTCTTGCTTAAATATTTTGAATTATAAAATAAATATACCAACTTCATAACACCTTGAATCATCTTCCCTTACTTTTATCGCTACACATTCATCAATCATACTTATTGTATATATGACTCCATTTATAATTATAGTTTTAGGTCCATTTGAAGGGTCGAATTTCATTGAAATTCGATTTTTACCAGCACATGAACCACCGACAGCTTAAAAAAAATAAGCAACAAAATAATTTATATACTGAAATATAAATCAAAAATACATTTAAAGTACATGTTGAACGAGAGGTCGCATTCGAGCTGCTGCTTCGACTTGGTAAACTTGTTTTAGTTGTTGAATTTCCAAAGCTTGGCTAAGAAAATAACAAACTTATTTAAGTAAATTCGATTTATTAATTTTTTTGGTTGTTATTACGCTACCGGTTTACGAGCCTGGTAACGATCTGGATTGCTTAAGTAATCTTCTAGTCTCAGTTCCTCCAAACTCTTTCCTTCATACTCTTTCATAACTGTTATGCATTGATGTTTTATGTTGAGAATTAAGTCTACGCCATTCTTAATCATAAAATCACTACCGTCAACTGGATTGAATTTAATCTTGGTTCCATTTATGCCAAAAACTTGAAGAAAATTACAAATTTAATTTTTAATTATAATTGTAATTATAAATTTAAAATTTATTAATACCATTAAATGAACTGAATAAGCCTATAGAACTAGTGGATGCAACTGCTGGATTGGTTTGTTTACTATTCTCCAATTTGTCATTTGGATGTGAATTAAGTATAGAACCGATTTCATGGGCAATTGCAAAACCCCCTGCAAATGTTTAACAATTTAATTAAATTAAATTGTAGTTAAATTTATAAATAAATTTACTTTTTGCTTGTTGGGGAGATGAACTGTTATTTTCCATTTTCAATGCCTGTGTCACATTAAAATAAAATATAGGTTATTTTTAATTTATATATTTTTAAAAATTTAAATAAAAATACTTCTGAACGTTTAGATTCGTATTCCTTCTTAATCGTCATCATTATGCATCGATGCATTGTGGAAATACTAAATGTAATTCCATTGATAATCATAAAATCATTTCCATTTCTTGGATCAAGTTTAATAGTTGTTTCATCCAATCCTGCTGTTGTATCACCAATAGCTGTAAAACATAAAACCATTAGAAAAATCATAAAAATCATATATTTAAAACAAATAAAAGTAGTAAAATTACTGACTTGTCTTAGGAATGCGAGAAGATGAATCGAATAATCTTGTTGCAGTGCTGCTGCTTGAATTAGAAAATATAAAATTTCGGTTTTGAGCAGAATAAACAGGTTTATTTAAAATTTCATTATCAACAGTAGTAGAATTTTGTCGATCGAAGGACCAAATGTTTGGCAAATGAAAAGGTTTTGAACTAGCTGCAGGCAAACCTAAAAATTACAAACTTAATTGAGAAAAATTAATATAATAATATAATATAATTTTAGAATACCAACGCCATCAAATCCTGTCGATGTTCTAGGTTGTCCAAACATTGTCGTTGTATTTGTAACAACACCTCGGCTGGAAATTGAGGTGTTAGCCGATGGTAGTGTAAATCTAAAACCTGTTGAACCTTAACATTTGATAATACATATCATAATACTTAAAAGGGTATTATGTAATTATTATTTATTACTTTGAGTTGTTGAAGTTCCAAAAGCACCTGGAAAAATGTAAGTTGCAGTTTCAGTTTTTAAATGGCGTATATTTAATTTTGTTTACTTACCGCTACTCGCTTGCAAATTATCTGTGCCACCAAAAAGGAATTGATGATTTTGGCCGAACATTTTTCTTTATCATTTATATTTCTTGTACTAACTTGTGTTAATTTGTACAATGAGTACTAACTGCTGATATGTCAGAAACCGGTGGTTGAGCGTGACAGTTGAGATACTCTATATTTATCTTAACAGTTCACTATTTCGTTACACGGGCGCGCGGTTGAGCCAAATTAAGACATGTATCTTTTTAGTTATTTTTTTTTAATTATCTGTAATTAATTCTTAAATTTATATTACAATTACATAAAGTAATTTATTGTTAAATTTAACCTTGACCCCTCTAATTTAGTAAATCGCCACTAGGTAATTAAGAAAATATAAAAAAATCTATATTAATTCTTTTATTAGTTATTATAAAAAATAATATCAATGTAAATAACTTTTTCCCTTAGCTGCAACAGTATTTATATACAGAAATTTTACTACCAGCCAACTTACTGACTAAATTTAACACATCACTTTCAATTTTCTCGCTTTTAAATTCAACAACAATCGGTCGCTTACTCTTATTACCATGACAACATATTTTATCTACTCTTAAAATATCATTTTTGGCTATTACATATCCTAATTTTTCCATAAAAAAATTTATAATAACATTTTTACCATCTCTGCCCATCATATTATCACTGTCATTTTCGTTAATGCCTAAAACAACTACCTTATAAGACAAATCATCATTGTTATCTTCTACTAAGAACTCATCTTGTTCCATACGTTCATTAACAAATTCTTTCTGCCTCAGCTCAGGTCTAACAACATTGATCAAACTGCGCAAACCCAAAGACATCTCTTTAATTTTAATGATTATCCTTTCTTGTGTTGTCATTGTTTCTTGAAGCAACTTGACTGCCTGTGGAACTTCTTCATTCTAAATGCTACTCTCTGGCAAAATCAATCAATAAATCCTCATAATACTGTACCTTATATTGATTTATACTAGAAGCAGTGAAAATATTCTTCTCTTCTGCATTTCTCTCAATTCCTAAAAATAAAAATTGATTAATAACAAAATAAAAATAAAACATTTTCATCAACTCACTGTGAAATTTCCCTTTTCTGATAAATACATTGCTAGAATTACGTCCAATTGCGTTTTTATATTTACGATTTTTCCGGTTGAGTAAATAATCGTCCAACCGTAATTCCTAAAATAATAAATATACATCAGATTATTCAGATAGTTGACAATTGTCACTGGTAGTCTGTCGGTTAATACTTATTTTTATTACTTCTAAACTCTTCAATTCATATTCCTGCATAACTGTTATACATTGATGTCTTGTCTTTATTGTTTTGGATTTCCCATTTATAATAGTAACATCATGGCCTTCTACAGAATGAAATTTGAATTTGGTTCCTAGAATACCTACATCTTCTTTGTAAAGAAATTAGATATTATTATAGTAAGTTTATATGGAAATGTTTTGTTTTGTTTACTTGTTACGGAAGTTGTACACATTAAATTACAATTCTTAGCTGGTGTAAACTGTGTTGGACCTTTACAAAAAATCACTTAAAATCCACACAAAAATCAATAATTGGATTTAAATATATGCTCACTGTGTAAAGAATTAGAAACAGAGTTTATATTATGATTATTCTTAATTATTTTATCAGAAAATCCATTTTTCTTGTCTTCAATCTGTTCAGAAACTTTTTTATTTAACATAATCTTATAATCTTCCAATCTAAGTTCCTGTATCATTTGAAAAAGAAATTTAATTACATTGAACATATTCAAACAATAACGCACTTTACTTCAAATTCCTTTGATTCATATTCTTTCATAAATGTTATGCCTTGGTACCTTATTATACTACCGTCAGACTCTTTACTGTCATCATTTGATAATGTATACAACTCGGATTCAGTATCAACAACTGGAATGAATTTAATAGCAGTTCCATTTGGTTGTAAAGTTGAACTATCATCAACTAATTAAAATATACTTTTAGAATATGGGTTAAATATGGAAATGTAAATATAAACCATTTATGAATGATTTTCCTAATGATTCAAACATTTTAGTCACTAGATTTTGTGTGAACGAATTTGCAGAACTCGTACTAGCGTAATTATTACCAAATGTAACATATGGACCTTTTCTATTACTTGCATAATCTTCCATTCTAAGTTCCTGAAATATTTAAAATAGATTGTTTTCATTATAAACAGATGCAAAGTATTTACTTCTATGCTTTTAAATTGATAATCTTCCATAATTGTTATGCAATGATGTTTGAGTTTGAATAATGTTGGTTCTCCATTTACAATTGCAACATCAGATACTGTTACAGGTTTATATTTTACAGTGGTTCCATTGAAATCCCTTTCTCCAGAATCTGAAAAATAAATAATTTAAATATAAATAAAATAATTTAAA
>JAQFZN010000690.1:0-24554 GCA_034687075.1 Geophilus carpophagus
AAAATAAATAAAAAATTAAAAATAAATAAAAAAATAAAAATAAATAAAAAATAAAACAAATGCAAATTAATAAAAATAAATGCAAATTAATAAAAATAAATGCAAATTAATAAAAATAAATGCAAATTAATAACATTAAATGCAAATTAATAATTCTAAATAAAAATAAATATGAAAAATGTTGAAATTCTTACCCGAAAAGTGTAGTCGGCGAATAAAAGACGATGGGAAGGGATGGGAACGCGCGCGTCTAAGGGCTCACAACAGAAGCAAAGGAGAGGGGAGGTGGGGGGGGAACAAGAGGGGGTGAGGGTTATTCGGCTGACATGACAACAAACATGGCGAGGGGTGGGTGAATTAGGCGATCGTGTCGAGTCCATATGCTGCGTGCGGGATTGGCGTCCGACAATGCCTCGCGGCTAAGCCGACCAGGAGGGTTGCAGGGGGAAGGGTAGGTCCGGTGTTCCAATCCGATTACAGTCTGGATTACGGGAGAGCACCCCATCAAACGCGGGAAAAAGGCACCATCATTATGTCGTTGAAAAGAGCGCATCGTTTAAACCGTAAATTGGTGTGTTTTATTCACAAACTCGACCATAAAAAAATAAATGTAAAACGTAATTATTTATTTCAACTTTCTCTTCTGTTTAAACATAAAAGTGCTTTAGAAACCAAACATTTCCATCTCAGACTAGACAATAAATAGAAAATGATATCTAATTGACAAAACATGAAAGAAACTCTCAAAAAAAATTCAAGGACGGTTGAAGGAACTTTGAACCTGGAAATCACAAAACTGATGATGGGAGTATTTTCTGATGGTGGTGGTGATGGTGATGATGATGGAGCAGTCCATTTGGAGTTTGAGACCCCGAAGCTAAGTATGTATTGACCAAACGAGATGTGGGCGTGGTTTCTCCCAGAGAGCCCGCAGAGTTTGCGGCAGTTGCGGTCGATGAGGGTATTCCGTGATGGGATTCGTGTAGTTTTCTCATGTGTTTTTTCAAGTCGAAGTTACGGCAAAATCCTTTCCCGCACAATTTACACGTAAAGGGTTTTTTGTCATTATGCGTGTGCATATGAAATGTCAAATTGTAAACTTGATGAAACGCTTTGTTGCACACTTGACATTTGAACGCTTTTTCGCCGCTGTGTGTCAGTTTGTGATTCTTGTAATTCCCCTTTTGGTGGAACCCTTTGCCACAAAACTCACAGACGAAGGGTTTGTACCCCGCGTGAATCCTCATGTGAGTATTGAGCGTTGAACTTCGATTAAACGCTTTGCCACACGTCACGCACTTGTGCGGCTTCTCCGACGTGTGGATTATCTTATGACGACACAGGGTGCTCGCTTGTCGAAAACCCTTTCCGCACACTTTGCACACAAACGGCCGTGCACCCGTGTGCACCGGCATATGTCGCGTCAAGTTATAGTGAGCGTTAAAAATTTTGCCGCATTCAGGACACGAAAAAGTTTTCTGTTTATTAACACAACTCGAAGCCGGAGCTCGTTTACTCAAACTTCGTGCGGACGTCGAACTGGGTACACTGAATCCTTTACTACTTTCCCGAATCGTCGAAGGAGATATCGACGGCGCTGCTTGTTGATTCCTCCCTTCCGACTCAATTACCGACTCACTTTTTTCCAGAGGAAGTTGAGGAAACATTAACTGTTCGTTCACCCGATTAAACGCAGACCCGGGTTGCAACGTAGCAGCCGGGAGTCGGCTCAAGTTTGGCGCGACGGGGAGGTAAAACAAGGGGTAATGTCGGAGCAGGTCGTGCGGCCGACACTCGGCAGCGTACAACTGAAAACGGGAATCTTCCGTCGAATAAACTGAGGGAACATGTAATCCCAAAAGCGGCGAAACTCCCGGCGGGAGCATGGGACAAACACGGGACGGGTGCGGTCGAGCAACAGGGCTGGGTTCCATGATACGAGCGATGGAGAAGGCCAACGAATTCGGGGCAGATGTCGACGTTGCCGTTGTAGCGGGCGGCGAGGTCCGGTCGGCGGGCGGGGAAGTTGGTGGTCCCGTTCGGTGCATGGTTTTTCGGCGATGGAATGCGAAATTAAAACCTGAAGTTGATAAAATGATTTTAGTTTTTGTTTTTTATTTTTTTTTTAGATTGGTTTGTCAATTTTAATGGGTATAGATTAAATCAGGGAATGAATCTAAGCGTGAATCGACGCTCGCATCAAGGAGACGCGGCGTATGTACCGCGTTTTGAGTGGATGAGAGTGGGAGCAGCTGCCTTGCTCATCGATGCGAATTCTTTGGATATCTCGGAGTATTGGGAGCGAAAAATGGCTGTGTTGACGTGCCGGGCCCAATTAGGCACCCATGCTAATAAGGGAGAACCGCGTAGGAAACGCACTGCGAGCCCCTTATCGCCCAATTAACAATTCCCAGCGCTGGCGTCGTTTATTCTTCTCACTCTAGTTTTTTTTTTTTAATATTTGGTCGCTAGGAGACATTTTCTGCATTTTTCTATGCATAAATCATGATGAGATTGGTATTTGAGTATAGAATTGGATGTGAAAAATAAAAAAGTCCCGCATAAAAACAATAATAAGTTGTTATGGGAACGACGGAGAAAACGGCATCTGATAGAAAAAGGATTTGTTGTTTTTATATGTGAGATAATATAGAAAAATAATAAAAAAAAAGTGGTAATAAAAGTGTAATTGAAGTAATAGGAATAAAATAGCATTCGTGTTGTGCATTTGTTTTACTTGTTTGTCTACCCCGCTTTCAAGTTAATCTCGTAATGTAATCTGAATCGAACCATTTTTCAAGCGCTTTTGATATCACCTTGGGAATAATTTTCATCTCGATATAGTCGCCATTTAAACAATTAAAATACCTGGCAGAAGCAATAGAAGCTTTTATTTTCTCATCTGACTTGTAAGAATGTGTTTAGAACTTAAATTTATTATTTTAAATGCAGTAAAACGATTTAAAATTAATGAAATTTAGGTTTGTTTCGTTTCGTTTATTTAGCGCTAAGTTTTATGTTTTCTCGACTTTTCTTTGTATTATTTATGTATTATTCAATTAGTTTCTTCTACTCTCACCCTCGTGTAAAATTTACAAGTGAACTTTACTATTTTTTAGATGATGGTAATAAATTATAAGACTCAACTACTGAATCTACAATAAAATGTAAACAAAAAGTACATCGATGCGTCACATAAAATTAGTGCGCGCACTCATTATTTATTTACACGGTGTAGAGTATCTATTTTCTATTTATCTATTTAATATATTAAAGTGAATATATTGAAGTTGTAATGTAAAATATAATGGTGAAATATAAATGAATCGGAAGGCATTGATCGTTTGTACTCTTTGAAGAAGGGTAGATAAGAAACTATGAATAAAATATTAAGTAATAGTTTGATACTTGTATAAAACTGAATTAAAATGTTAATTTAGATTATTAAATTGATCAATATTAAAATTATGAAAAGCATAAACAAAATTTTAGTTACTTTTTAAAGTTATTTCAGAATGAAATTGTAAAGTGGTAGGAGTGTAATTGAAAATTCAGATCCGTGTTTAGTACTTAATTTGAATTTAAACCCACTTAAGACTTTGCTCAAGGGAAAAATGACTTCTTGCTCCTTAATTAAAGCCACAAGCATTTAATAATTGCTTACATTACTTCTCTTTGTTTAAATCTGCTAATTTTGTACATTATTTAACTTATATTTTGTAATAAAAATAATAATAAAAATATTAATATTAATATTTCATAAATATACAAATTTTAAGTACTTCTTTGTTATATTTTCATAAAAGTAATTGCAATAATAATTAAAAATTAGCTAAATTGTTACTCAATTTTACTTAAATTTTACTCAAAATTTATTACTTAATTTATTACTTAATTTATTACTTATAAATATTATTTAAAAATTAAAAATAACCCAAATAATCCAAATACACATAAAAATATTTATGTATAATTCAAGTTTATCATTTACCTCTTAATGCTAATTACTAATTTACTAAACTTTAGGCTAATTCCAAACTAATTCAAACCCTAAACCCATTAAAATAATCATTCACCAACCTAAAAATAATAAAAACAAAACTCACCTTATTTTCTTATAACGGATATCCCAGTTATATGGATTTAACCTCAACTTCCTTCAACTGCAATCATCAATCATCTTCAAATCTCATTCAAACTTGTTAAGATTCGTTTCTTCTCCCCCTAATTTTTTTTAAAAACCCAAATATTATGTTTGTACCAGACTTTGGACTTGGCTCGGGGCTGTGGCTGCGAAGGACGAGCGAAGGGGAAAAGAAGTAGAAGGCGATGTTCACGCGCCCGGCCTTTGCTCACTTGATCCTGGGCCAAACACGCCAGCCGCCAAAATACCAATACGGCATCTCTCACGTCCATTAAACGTCCCCACCAATGGGGAAGCGTGACGCGCTTCCGTCGAGCAAACAAACCTCGTCATGTGACCTCCCATCATTGGTCGATGGGGTCGGAGGGCGGGAAATTGGCTCTTGGAGGATGCAGCTGAGAAGGGACAGTGGAGTTTGAGGAGGGGCCAACGAGCAAGGAGATGTTCATCTCGATGGCGATGTGCACGTTTTTCCACATCGAGGTGAGCACATTAATCAAATCATTTTAAGCGTTGCATATTTTTTATTGTTTGTGTGCACTGTGTCATATTTACATGTTTTTCTCCCCTAAATGGTGTAGAAAAGAAGAAAAATGTTGTTTCACTTCCTCCAGGTGTAAATAGTTTTTCTTGAGGATTAAATCGATCTTTGAACACGCGTCTCACGTCTTTGCCTCGTGTTTAAGATTTGTTTCCGAGAAGGGGGGTGTTAATCTGTGGGTTTAAGTAGACAAAGTGAGCCGCACATTTTATTTAGGATAGGTTAAAATGGGAATAAAAAATTTTACAGGGGAAGGGATGGAACCCGCAGCATCTCGAGACGCGAGGATTGTATTTGTGCAACGCATCATCGTAAAGAGCACAAAAGAGGGCACCAATAATGGTGCTTGGCCCGCGTTCGCAACCAAGAGAGCCATTGCTCATGACCCCCATCAACATGCATTTCACAGCTTTTGACACAGCACTTGAAAATTGCAGATGGAATTTACTATAAAAACATCTGCATTTTGAAATCATTTCATAAAAACATATAAAAATTAATGAAAATATAAATTTCATATACAAATTTTACATGCAAATTTACAAAATTAGTGTTTTAATATTTCGAAAAATACATTAAAATATAAAAATACATATTTATCGAATTATTGAATTCCATTTTTTTATATAAACAAATTTTATTGAATTAAATTCTATTATTTTCATAAATAAAAAATTTCAATTCAAATTGTGGAATTCGTTAAATTCCAACAAAATAACAATAACAACTCAGGTGTGGAGCAGAGAGAGAGAGAGAAGGAAACAAATGATATAATGGAATGACGGAAATGACGTATTAGACGCACGTGCGAAGTTGGCAATTTGTGTGCGCACTATTGAAACCCCTCCCTCGTCATCAGACACTTCCGTTTCTTCGTTTGTTGCACGTGTACGTTTTAATTGTGCGCCTTCACCATTGCGACTCGCCTCTTTGTCCGACTTAGGGTGGGGATTGTGGACGGAGCGGACAATGGGCGCCCCTTCTCAACATCCATCTAATCTCGTTTCATGGAGAACCAGTCAAGGCTAATCACTAAAAACCTTTACTCGGAAATACCTAAAACTATTTGACCACTATTCGGCTTCAATCACACACGAGTTTCTCGCTCCAGGCTTCGCTGCCTCGCACAGATTGGAGCTAATTTGTCGTCGCTCCGTCAATTGACCACGAAATTAGTGGGCCCCAAACGCAATTTAATCGACGCCTACCCGACGCGCTCCCTCGAGCAATATCGGTGAATAGTATCAAAGATAAACAATGAGTCGGTTTATTCGATTTCCTCCCAAGGGATGACGGGAGAGAGAGAAATGGTGGGTGGCATTAACAAGTGGATAACATGAATATTTAATTCACGGATCCCAGTTGGCCACTCTGTTATACATGACGGTGCAACAAAAGACTGTCAAACGGAACAAGATGGAGACGAGATGAGGGCCTAGTTTTCGACATGGTCGCCATTATGTAGTTTTCGACCCTCGATCGGGGATTACGAATACAATAACTCAGGTCCATCAAGCGTTCTCCCCTGCCACTCTTTCATCCTCCTTTTCTCCGCTTCCCCACCTCGAGTCCCAAGGGTTTTCGTCTTCCATATGGAGAAGAGCAAATTTGTTCCGTAGGATTAGGAATCTGTCTAGGGAATTTAGTGACGTAATTTGTTGAGAGAAATAAAGAGAGAGAGTGTTGGGGTTGTTAATGAGAATTTTCCGCGCCACTGTTCACTGTGTTTGCTATTCTCACCTCGACTGATTGACAATCTTAAAGGTCAAGGCGCCGGTTCTTGGTAACCCCCGTCTTCTCGGATTGCACCTCTTCCCGCGCGCGTGCGGTAACGCGATATACTCGTCGGGTTAGGTACAATTAAACCCGTCTCGAAACCTAATACTTGGTCAAGGGATAGTGTAAGAAGGAAAGAAACCCAAAGAAAGCCGTTAAGTTAATCATCCCCTTACCTTTTACCCGTTTCCAGACCCAACAGATAGAGGATAGAGATGGTAATCTTAACGGTTTAATTGACTTTACAGTATTTTACTCTAATTTTGGCACTAAAACGAAATAAAAATAAAAATTGGATCGATTTGCGATAATTCTGATTAATTTATAGAAATTTATTCATAAAAATTAATTTATAAAAATCAATAAAAATATGGGTGTGCGATATCCATCTAAAATATATCGCAGCTTATGAAAAAAGAAATTTTAGATGTATCGCAAAAAATCGCAACATGTTTGCTATTTTTTGCAATATTGCGATTTTATGTGATATTGCGATTAATATTTACGATTAATTACATTTAGTAAATAATTTTGCAACAGATTAACATCAAAAAATTTCGTAAATATCGCGAAAATCGAAATATTGCAATTAATCGCATTTGTTTTTCTCTGCGATCAACCGCACCAATATTTATAAAAACATATCGCATTGTGATTAATCAAATATCACACCCTCCTATTCATACAATTTAAATTTAATTCAATTAAAAAATCAAAAAACCCTAGAAAACCATACACTTTTCTCCTTAAATATACGCTTCAAATCCCTAATCGGTGTAAAACGTGTAAACTGTGGTCGGGTGTGGTCATCCCTCACCCCTCACACTCCTTCTATCCATGTTTTGACGAATACGTATTCATTTGAAGGTCCCATTGTGTCAAATCCCCTACAGTCCTTTAAGGACACAAGAGGAAATAAGTCTCACAGTCCTTTTTAGGGTAAGGAGGTATTGGGGGGAATGAGAACCTGCTCGCATATTATTCCTAGTTGCTACTGCTCGGTTTGTACGTTCTCTTTCTCGTAATGCCGCTCGCTGTCCATCTGTAGCCCGCAGGACACGTCAAACACAAATCATCTTTTCAAGTTGTTGCAAAACACTCGAAAAGGGGGATTCAGATGGGTTCCAATATCTCGGTTTAGTGGCGAAGGGGGTTTTGGGGATAGGGGTAGGGTGTGAAAGGTGGCGGTAGGCAAAGGGATTAAAGGTAGTTTGTTCGTTTGATGGGTGAGACGCGTGGGCGGGGTCGTGAATCGAAGTGCGAGTAAAAATCTTTGAGGAATGTGGGAAACTCCCCTATTGTGTATGAAAAGACCAGCAGGCGACGCCATAGTTTGGTCGGTAGAGAGCCGAAAGGAAGGTGGAGGGGTTGTATAAAGAGTAAAGGGAGAAAGGAAACACACGCTTCAACGCATGATGCGAACTAAACGGTAGGGCGGAAACACGGACACGCAAACAGAACATGGGTGAGCGCGTTGCAAACCTGTGATTGATTGATTTGTAACAAATAATAAAATAAATAAAGCCGTAAATCCTCTGCTAGATTAATCTATTATAAAGAGATTTGGTTTGGATTTGGTGAGATTGGGGTAGGGAATTTTTAAGTGTGGGGTTTGAGTTTGGGTTTTAAAATTTTTAAAGACGTTTTATTAAATTATTAATGTTAAATGTTTAAAAAGATTTAAATTTATGGTTGTAGAATTTATGGATTTTAAAACGTACAAGATTTAGAGAATTTATGTACAAGATTTGCAGATTTCTATTAAGATTTCTATTCGGATTTGACAAAAGAATGAAAAATAAACCCTGTTTTAAATTTACTCATTAATAACGGTTAATAATGGGCCCCGGGCCCAAACTAAATTTGCCCTGCAAAAACTATCCACAAAATCTTGCAAATTTCCGTTAATTTTTAAAATGTATTAAAAATTTTAACTTTTTTATCTATTTTTCTGGAGTTTTCTTCTTAAACTAAACATCAAAGTTAAATAACGCAAATTCTTAACGCGGTTAATGATTTGATTTTAAAATTAAAAGACCAAAGAGTTGAAATTGTGGATGGGGATTTAGAGATTGGACTCAGGATGGCGATGACACTCCATCTGGCTCTGTCATCCGGTAGCGGTAACTATTCTATGGTTGCTATGACAACTGCTTTGTGGTTCGAACGTGGGTCAGGGTCATCGCTTTAATCGGACGTAATGGACAATTGAAGGGACATTGGAGTAGTGGTGGAACCCGCAGGCTTGTCGCGTGCAGATGCATCTCTGGGTAATTGCGGTCCACGACAAGGGTTGGATCATTAGAGAGAGTTCTTCGTTCGGTTTTCGGTATTGGGTTTTATTTAGTAACGGAAATTGGCGATACAGAGGTGTGTTTTGAGGTTTAGTTTGGTTGGGTGAAAAGGTTGAGTAGTTGATTGACATAAAGTGACGTTAATGGATCCGTTTAAGTGATGTAATGCGAAGGGGAAACTGGCATGTCGTTTCTTTTCAATTGGTTTAACAAAGTGGTCAATTAACCTGTTCTTCAAGAGTTTTCTCTCGTGGGTAAACAAGTGGAGACATGTTGTTTACATTTTGTCATTCTTTTCATTGCAAACTAACTGTTGAAAATAAATACTATTTGTAAATATCACATTATTTTTTTTTTTGTAATTGTAAATTTAATTGTAAATCTAATTGTAAAGGTAAAGAATAAATCATTAAAAAATCTTCATTTGAAGTTTGTTGTTATTTTATTTTCTATTTTGTCCTTAACATTTTTGATTTTTTATTAAATATCTGCTTCAAGCAGCCATTTTGTACATTAATTATTCCTTTAAAGTGATTTATTTGGTCTTATAGTATTACAATTAAACTAAATCACCAAGGATAGAGAGTTGCACAAGAAGTTTTCCATTATAAATTATATATTTATGATCATAAGCGCAGTGTAACTCCTAAGGAATAAACGTTAATGGCACCGCTATTTAAAAAAGTAGTGTTGTAAACATTAGAATTGTTATAATTATAACACTAAATTAATGCTTATGATGATAAATACATAATCTCCAACAAAAAACACCCTTTGCGTAAAATATTATTACAAATTGAGTCATTTATTATTAAGTAAAAAATTATTAAAAATTATTAAAAATCAATAAACAAAATTATATTCAAATTTAATAAACAAATTTGCTGTTATTGATGCGAGAAATGAAAATTCCATCGAACTGCCATTTTGAATAAAGTGTTTTGGGTGTCGGTGATTCCACTTGTCGTTCGCAGTTGATGATGGCTCTTCCCTCTTGAAACGACTTGATCACTCAGTTGTTGCTGACAAAGCTGCGTTTATGGCAGCAGGAGTCGTCATATGGAGCACGTGAAAACAAGAGCCACTCTTCCTCGTGGCTCCCCCTATGCGTGTGCCGCATTGTGGGTCGTGAGGTGACACTAGCGTAATTGAAAATGATAATTGATCCACTAACTCGGGCTCGTTCGCAGCGCCCGGGAAAAGAACTTTCAATTTAGACGGAACAATGAGCGATGGTGCATTTGCCATCTTGGCCAACGATTGGGTCGCACGTCCCTTGGGAAAGGGGTGTCGAGACACTGAACGTGCCAATGCAAACAGCGGTTGCACAATACATATCGATAGCGTTCGCTTTAATTGGAAATGTGAACACCCCTTGTTGCCACGGTGCACCTTGTGCATTTCATTCAAACTTGCACAAAGAGATTAAAGAAATCGCACTTTTTTTTCATCGTGCATTAAAACCACAAGAAACCAAGTACATAAATTTACTTTAGTGTAATTGAATAAGATGTTGATTTACATTAAACAAACATTAATTGACACATTTGATTGAATCAAGTGTAAAAAAATATAAATATTAATTATTTTTATTAATTATTATTATAATTGATTGTTAAATTCATCAAGTTTTATTACGGAAAACGTTTTATAGAATTTTTTGGTGCGTTAAAAAGCAAACGCGATTGAAGTGCAGCCTTTGGACCAACCACCTGCGACCTTCAACTCGAGATCCATCCTCCTTCATTTATTGATTTATCACTGCTTTCTTCAGTTCATTTCTACAAACATGAAATTGTGATATTTTAAGATCAATAAATTCTTTATAAATGCAAAAATTTTCATTTTTTTTTAATAATCTGTTATAGAAATATAGAAAATAGAACATATATAATTGTAAAATTAAATTGTAAAGTAAATAAGTTGTAAATAAAACAGTTCAACGAATTAATAAATCTAAAAAATTTATCGGCACTTTTAAAAACATTAAAAATTAAACAGTAACTATGATATATTTGAAACAGATCGAAAGGAGTAAAGAATGGGAAATTACTGTCACTTGAAACCTTGATTTCCTGCACAAATATTCTTCCACTACATTAAGGGATATTGATATACCCAGCTGCAGATGGAGGAAATTTAGTGCAGAAATTGCTTTGAGTATATAAAGCTCACAACTTTGAGATGGATCATTCAAACAGTAAAGTTTGCATCCACCACATTTACTAGTGATATTTAACTATGGATTTTTATTGTGGTTTATTTCTCACTCTTCTTGCTGCATCATTTTGCCTGGCAGATGATGACATCACACGAATTGCAGAATGCAGGTCCCAATGTTTAGATAAGGTATTTATCAAGTTTTTCTTATTTTTGTATAATTTTATTAATGATTTATTTCGTTTGTTTATAGTTTTTGAATACAAACGACATTTCATTTGATGAAAAGTGCAAATCGGTTTCTGACTGTTATCAAGTGAGTGTGATATAAATTTCCGGTTTTAAAAATTATTTTATTTAATTAATTTATATATTTTTATATATTTGTGTATTTTAAGTGTTGGGATAGTTGTAAATTGTTGCAAGAAAACTTCCACGTTTGGGGCCCAATGTGTACTGATACTCAAATTTGTGTAAGTAGATTTTATATTTTTATTTTCATTTTAAAAATGTACTTTAATTTCTTCCTAATTAAAATTTGTTTCTATTTATTATATATAGTTTCCCGGTTGTGTACAAGCATGCGGGTTTCACTTTGGAAGCAAGGGGCGAGGTGAAAGAGGTTTATATATTAATTAATATTAACTACCGTAAAAGAGAAAGAAAGAAAATGGCTTCAACAATTTTCTTTCTATCAAAAGATTTAAGCACAAAAGCTGAATTGGTTGGTCAATTTCCACAACCTTTACGCGTCCAGTCTGCGGGCAAAGATAGAGTGGTACTCAATTGGACCCCACCACATCCTCTAACGTCAGCGCCACCTAGCACACCATTGAAATTTGTTTATGTTATTTTAAGACGAACACGAACAGGCAGCGAATGGCAAGAAATAAAACAAGTATGGAGTTGGAAAAAACAGCAAAATGTTTGAAAATATTAATTTGAATATCTATTTCCAGACCAGTGACTTAATGGCGATTATAAACGATATAACACCAGGCAAAAAACTCGATTTTAAAGTGATGGCTGTGATCAGTTCTGGTGTTTACGCGTCAATGGAAACGACTTATGTGGCTGATTTTGAAGCGTCACAAGATGACAACAAAACTGCATCAAATGTTTGTTTATTATATTTATTATTTTTATTTATGTCTTATAATTTTATTTGTTTATTTTTGTTGTAGAAAGCTGTTAAAGCTTGGAATTTGAGTGCGTCGTTACGAACACATAATTTGAATGGAAAGGAAAGTATTGAAGCTACGTTTTCATGGAACCCTCCTCAGAATGGGGAATTTATGGTTGTTTGGGAAATTATTGACAACAATTACGATGTGAAAGGACACATGTATACTGACACTGCAACTGCTACTTTGACTTTAGAAAAAGAAAGCGTGTATCGCGTTTATGTAAATATATTGTGCGAATTATGCATTTGTACAAAATTTAATTTTTAAAAAATAATTGCAGATTCAAATGGTTGGTGCTAATCTAAAAAGTGAATCGATTGATGTAGACACGAGTAGAGTTAGATCAGATCCGGAGTTATCTCTCATAAATGCCTCATCATCAGGTAAAATTAGATTAATGAACTATTTATAATGTTATGAAACTTAGCACTAGAGGGAGTACAAATGCGGGTTTTAAAACGATCACAGAACGCGCCAATTTTAAAAATTCAATTTATTTTTCTAGATTGTACATTTAAAGCCGTTTTGTTGAGTATATCCTGTGTGACATTATGTCTACTTTTGATCTTCGCACTATGGTTTTGCTGTTGGTTTCGAGCTCTTAAGTCGTTTAACGGTTGCTTTCCGTCAAATAAAAGAAATTGTGTAACGCCGTTACACATTAAAGGTAAATTTACTATTTGATCTATGTACAAAATTTGTAATAATTTTTTCTTTATTAGATATTGAATGTGGACAAAATACTACTTCTAGTGAAACCATCACACCTGGAGTTGGGATTATTGTAGGAAGTTTAGAAAAGTTAAGCCACACCCTAAGCCCGAGTTTTACTGATTATGTTTCGGATGTTAAACGTTTAACTCCTCCACCTTACGAAATACACGATTCGAATCCTGCAACTCCACAATTGAGTCATAATTGTCTCAGTGCCAATAGACCAAAGGAAAACAATGTAAATCGTGTTTTTAAATTTTGAAGATTATGTACATACTTCAATTTAGTTTAACTTAATTCAAATATTATAAAAATATTACTATATTTATATAAATCATTTTATCACTTCCATATTTGTAAAATATTTTTGTGAATAATTAAAAATTATCTGTGAAAATAATTTCCTGCTTAATTTTTTTATTAGAAGAAACAATTCGTAAAATAATTTTATAATACACATAAAAGTTAGATAAGATTTGAAGATTGTTGTATTTTCAAATGGCCTTAAAAGAAATACAAGCCTGATTTGTTATTTGACAAGTCCACTTTCATCAGTGTTAATCAAAGATGGCAAGTAAATACTTTTTAGGGGTGCTGCTACCTGGTATCATTTTGTAACACTCATAAAAAGGTTTGGATAAAAATTTGTTGCTAATTATTTTTTTATTGTAAAAAACTTTCTAATTTTTGTTGAATTTAATATGTACTCATATTTTTGAAATTAAATTTTATGTATATTTGGTTTAAAAACAAATGTTGTGACCGGATGTTGTATCAACAACAATAGTTTCAAGTTATACATATAAAACAAGTTTCTAATATATAAATTAATATAAAAAAATTTCAATTCTTTTACCAAGTTTTTTTTATTTATTTCAATTTTTAATCTTCAGATAATCGTATGTATCTCATCTATGGCACCATTTTTAACCAGCAACGCCACCTAATGACAAAAATTAAAATCTTTAAAGCTTTTTAAATATGAATCTATTTCAATATAAACTTGGCAGATGTTTTTATACACAATGAAAAATTAATTGAACATCTATTTGAAGTACAATGTCAATTAACTTAGTTTTTATACGGTTATTTAAATGTTCTTCATTGTAGCATCAAATAAACTTGTATTACGTCATAAAAATAAACTCTCCCCAAAGCGGGTGATTATACTTTCAGTTTTGAGTTAAATACCCAGCTGAATAACACAAATTGATTTAGTAAGCCCAAAATCTACAATTTTCAATCAAATAAGAAGTTTATCACAAAACCACAACAAATTAAGAAACAAATTAGAATAATTTGAATAAAATGACAAACGACACAGGTCAGTAGAAAATAACCTTTTCATAAGAAACAAAGATTCAAAACAAATCGTCAAACTACATAAGCTTATTGAATTCTATTTACATATATTAATAGATGGCAATAAAGAAATAACCCGTTTAATTAAACGTCAGAAAATTATTGGAAACATTAGGCAATATGCAGAAGTAGACATAAATTTCATTTTAAAAGATTTACAAATAGTTGAATATTTTATAAATTATTAAATTTGTTGTTTATGTAGTCGCTTAAAGAAAATTCCAATGAAGAAAGAAAAGATCCTTTTACCAATGATGTAATAAATGAATGTGTAGAAGCACTGAATAAATTAAGCAAGTTTAATCTTCCGGATAAAAGTCATAATTCACCAAAGTAAATATAACGTTAGGTTAAGAATTGAGTTGATAAAATAGAAATTATATTTACAGAAGTTCTTTAAAATTAAGAGAGAAGCAATTTGTAGCGAGAAATTCCATTTTGTCGTGAGTTTGATTTGATTTAAGAAATATTTTTAGTTTAGAAGAAAAATTTATTGTTTTGCAGCGATTTATTTGAGATAAATCACTTTAGAACTCTTCGAAACATATTCACGGCTGCGCTTATTATTTTATTTGTAAATAATATTGTAGAAGAATTCTATATCAACAGCAGGTATTATTTAATTTAATTTAAAATTACATTTTTACAATTACATTATTTCTAATGGCAGCACGAAGTTACAATTGATTAAATGGAACTTTAAAAACTTAAATGAAACGTTTACAATATGGCTTCTTATGTTCGCATCAACTTTCATTCTTGTTCACATAACGTTTCAATTGTGGTCTTATAAAGCGATTTTCTACGGAAGTGAGTACTATAAACAATTAAAATCACTCTATATATTTATTAATTTACAAATTTTTACTGCATAATCTTTTACAGGAGTTTGGAATAAGTTCTGGTTGGCAATTTACATACTCTACTTATGTGCATTTTTCTACTTTCCCATAAAATATGTTCTTATTTATGATTTAACACCAGTTTGTTCAATGATTGTTATTGCCGAACAAGTATGAATTTTAAATTTTATTATTTTTTTAAGTATTTTATTTTTAATTTTATTTATTTTATTTATTTTATTTTTATTTAGCTGAGAATGATAATGAAAACACATTCGTTTGTGCGGCATAACGCAGCAAAAGTTTTTAATACAAAAGGTTAATTCGTTTTTATTTAAAAATAAACTCAAAATAGATTTAAAACTTATATTTAAAAATTTCAAATTTTCAGATAAACCAAACTCAAAATCATGTCCTGAAATGTCAAAATATTTGTACTTTCTTTTCGCACCAACATTAATTTATAGAGATGAATATCCTAGAACATCACAAATTCGCATCAAATTTGTCTTGACTAATTTTTCTCAAGTTATTGCATGTACTTATTTCATAAGTATTATTCTCATTGATCACTTTTCGGAATTTAAAGATTTTGGTTTAAGTACATGCACAAGCAGACATATTATTCGCTCAATATTATCAGCAGTTGTGCCGGGAACTATTTTATTTGTATGCTCGAATTTTTTACTACTCCATTCTTGGATGAACGCCTTTGCTGAACTGCTTCGTTTTGCTGACAGACAATTTTATACAGTAAGTTGTATTTAATACTATAAATTCTATTTGATTTTTTAAAAATGGTTTTATTTTAGGATTGGTGGAACTCGTATAATTTTGCAATGTATTATCGCTCATGGAACATCATAGTTCACGATTGGTTATACACCTACGTGTTTCGAGATTTAGCCCTGGTAAAATGTTAGCTACATTCTCAAACTGAAACATTTGGGAACGTTGCTAGTGTTAATGAAAATATAAAATAAAATGTGAATTAAAATTTTCTTTCCAGTTTTTTACATCCAGTAAAGTGGTTCCTGTAGCTATTGTTTTTCTTTTATCATCTATTATGCACGATTATATAATGATATTTTCATTTCGATTTGTTTTGCCAGTTTATTTGGTCATGTTTGGTGGAATTGGAGGTAGATTTAATTATGTATTTTTAATTTTGTTTAAGTATTATTCATATTAATTTTTTTTCTGGTTTAGGACTGTTGTTCTTTGTGCCTTATAAAGAAAATCAGGAGAACTTGAGTGTCTTGTTTTGGGGAGGTGTCATAATCGGAACATCAATTATGGCAAGTGTTTATAGTATTGAATGGCATGCTAGGAGAAATTGTCCACCATTTTCGGTATATTTTTAATAACAAATGAGTATTGTAATAACTTCGGGTTTTGAAACATGATTCTTTTTATTTAGAATAATTACCTGGATTTATTAGTTCCAAGAATGTGGACTTGTTACCGAAAATGATAGTTATTTAGAAATTACAACTAATTAATTGAATTCAAAATTAAAACAAAATTTACTACTTAATTGTATTTTAACAACTTGTTATAATTATAAACCAAATTAATATTTACTGTATAAATACTTTATTCTTTAATAAATGTTGTTTTCTTAAATATTTCATTTCTCATTTTATTAATCTTATTTTATGTATACATTTATTATTTGAAATTGATGACTTTATATGTTTTATGATTGAGATTGTGCAGTGCTAAGTTTATCAGAGATTACATTTAATACGCGAATAAAATAAAAGTATTGAATATTAATTTGTTATTATGAAACATTTTAAAATTCAGAGACAGAAATTACAATTTTTTTGTTCTATTGCTTTTACACACACCAATGTACGACTAAACCACAATGCATTGTTTTTTGTTTTAATTTTTTATTCAGTTGTCAAGTACAACCCACTGTACAATATAAGTATAAAGGTGGAGAATAAACAACATTGAATTTAATTTTGCATTTTTTTGAACAAATCGATCATTCACGAATGCTAAATTTAGAAATTAGGTCGACCTGAAATGTGAGTACTAAATGAATCAACACTCAATATCTGATACTCATAAAATAAATTAATATATCTACCAGCAGTTTCACTTGACTTGATAATTTTCACAATATCTCGACGTTTCAATCCATATCTAGTAATTAGATCAACAAGTAAAATTGTCGGTAACTGCAACTGTTTCAATTTGCAACAGGGGTAGTCAACTTTTATTTCCTACCGACTACTTTGTAAGTAGTAAAATTTTCTAATCGCCAACTGGTTCCACAGTAATGCCTAGTTCAAACTAGGCGCAAAACCACAACATTCTGCAGCAGAAAATGTTGTTTCTGCTGTTGGTTCCCACTTGACAGAAAAGCAAGTTGGAACTGGTTGTAAAAAATAAAAATATAAAAATGGAAATTTCCTTACAATTTCCACTAATAATTAATTATTTAACTTAAACCAAGTCCTTTTTCCAGTTGTCAGAGTTTTTAGTTTTTCTTTCTTTTTGCTTCCCGAAATAATTGTCATTTTTTTCCATTATATAATTGATTAAAAATTGTTTCTGATAACTTGCAGTTCAGAAAACTGTATGCTCGATGGGTTCCCAGGCTTCTTTCTGAGGAACACCAAAAAAGAAGAATGGGTAGTGCTTTGACATTTTTGATTCGTTACAATGAGTAAGAAGATGAACTTTTAAACCACATTGTCACAGGGAATGAGACATGGGTTTCTCACACGACTCCAGAATCAAAGTGGCAATCAATGGAATGGCGACACACGACATCTCCAGTCAAACAGACAAACTCAAGATTATGACAACTGTGTTTTGGGATAGACAGGGTGTCCTATTAGTCGATTTTATGCCAAAAGGGACAACAATAAACTCAGCTGAATACTGCACGACCTTGAGAAAGCTTCAATGCACCACACAGAATAAGTTTTGTTGCTGCATGACAATGCACGACACTTCATTCTGCTATTCAAACTCAAGAGTTAACCAGATCTTTTGGATGGGAGCAAATGGACCACCCACCATACAGCCCAGATCTCGCACCAAATGATTACCACCTATTCTGCTACCTGAAAGAGTTTCTCAGTGGTCAGCAATTTGACACTGATAAGAAAGTGAAAACAATGGTTGAATATTGGTTATCTTCACGTGGGCATAAAAAAACTAATAAATCGCTGTGATAAGTGTTTAAACAAACAAGAAAACTATATAGAAAAATAGCTTAAGGTGTAAGAAATAAAATAAAAAAAATATATAATATCTTTACAAGTTTTTTTTTATTAGACAATGGACCTTACTTTAAAAATAACCCTGTATGTTGAATTACTTACAGTTATTGCAGAATCAATTATAAATGATTTGTAATGTACTTTGAGTTCTGCCCAATATATAAAAAATGATTTATTATTATATATAATTAATTTTGTAATAAAAAATCTAATTATGTGAATTAAATGTATGATTTTGGAAACTATTTAATTTCTAATTTTGAAAATATAACCATTATTCAATTTTTAGTTTTGGAAGTATAACCTTTTCCAGTATTTTCCAAAATGAAAAGTAAGATTTTCAGCTTTAGGAACAGTTGCATTCAGCATTGGAAAGTTAATAGAAATATTATACTGTATGACCCAAAGTTTGGAAATTTAACATTCCAATATGAAATCATGATATTTTCATTATATTTCCAAACTGTTTCCAACTTGGAAATTGAATATTCTTTGCAGTGCTTAAAATAAATAAATCGCTTTCTCGCATCAAAATTACAAAATTTATAAATCAGCACACGTTAACAAATTAAAGTTAAAAATTTGTACATTAATGTTTTCTTTCTGATATGCAAAACTAACAAACATTTGATCTAATGTTATATTATCTTCTCAAATATGACTCATCCATTGGACTTAGACTTCATTTTGTCATTTAAATTCCACTTTTTGTTAAAACTATTTTGTATGTGTAAATTTGATGTGTATTATAAAAAAAATTCTCATTACAAATTTTATTTAGCAACATATGAGCACATAATTATTTTATTCATGTTTTAATACATTAACCATACAGTAACAATTTCAAAATATGCTTTTTATATTTAAAACAAGATTATTTTAGACTTAAAAATAAACCGTTTAACAAAATGTGGCTTTTATTTCCAATCCCCAACTGTACATAGCAGTAGAAGAAATGACGCCATCATCATGCACTGGTGGATCTCGTGCAAATACTTTCTTCCAATAATCAGATGAGAAAAATTTTTTTAAATCAGTCACATGACGATCTTCAATACTAAACAATACAGCCTTTTCATCATAATAACTCCAATTATCATATTTTAGCACTTGGCCTTGGTTAATATCTAACCGATAGCATGCAAACGCTTTCACATAAGTACAAGTAGATTGGCTGAAATTAAACTTAAGCTCATCCAAAACTATGTCGTTAACAGCTGTGAAGGTAATTAGCGTTACTGCCTTTCTTAAAATTGCTGGTATTATTTTTAACCCATGTAAATACGCATCTTTTGCAAATACTAAGTAAAGTGGATTTTCAAATTGAATACCCTGCATTAAAGACTTTTGTGACAATAATCGTTCTGCAGTATCTGAACTTCTAGCCCGTGAATTCCAAGGTTTTGGCAATGAAATACATTCTTTCATGACTGCATCTTTTTCTTCATCTGTTAATAATTCGTAAATTCCAGATTTTAACACATCTCTTCTTTGTAAAGTTGATAATCGTATCATATATATAACATCTTTTAAGACTCTTCTTTTGTTTTGGTCACTTGGTTCCAAGTTTTCTTTGCAGCATTGCATTTTTGACCATCGTAAAAGAGCTTCACACACAACAAGCTCGGATACATCTAGTGTATCTCTTGAAATGATCATCAAAACAATCTCTCTTTTCACAAAGAGAAAGTTATCACTTTTTAAGATGGCTGCGGCATTCGCATCAAGAAAAAGAATTACATCCATTTTTAATTTCAATGGAATTACATGATCGCAAAATTGATAAAAGTTCATTAAAAAATCCCAAAAATTTTCCCAAGAAATTTTGTAGTTTTGAAATTTCTGCACACATACCGATTTCAGTTTATCCATTTGGTATTTGTCAGCGGCCATTACAATGTCAATCACATCAAATAAACTTGGTAGGGAAAACTCAACTTTGTATGCAAATCTGTTAAATAAACAATGCATTTAGAAATCTGATCTGACTAAAAATTCTTATTTTACTTACAGTAGTAATTTGTAAAAAATACGCGGAGAGATGTCAGTAATAACAACTTCACTTTTGCTTTCACTGTACTCGCCGCTAAACATGGCCTTGAAAACTGGACTTGCTTCACTTAACAAAAATTTGTGCGCTGGAAATAGCCATGTATCGCCACTGCTGGTTCCTACTTTAAAAGTAACATCACTTAATTCCTTGTTTAAAGTAAGATGAGCCAGAGAAATATCGGTTCTAACTTTCGCTTCCATTATGGCCAACTTTGCTCTTCAATAAGGTAGAAATTTAACTACAGTATTATCACTGATAATTTATCAGCTACGTTTCAAGAGAGAAGGGACTTTCCCATGCATGAAGGGATTTCCCCTTGAGTAGAAGCAACATGTACATACAATAAATGCATAAACAAAGGACGATTCCGCACAAGGATTGTGACGGGCAAGGTCAATTCTGTTTCGGTAATCCGCCACTAGAGTGGAATAGTGTTGTGTAATTAATATTCTGCTCGCAGGAGCGTTTAGTCTTCTTAGTTAATTAAGTTAAACCCCTAATTCGGAATAGAATAGCTCCTGAGAGCCAACCAATAGTAATTGACTATCTTGTTCACCTCTTAGAATTAATGGTTTCTCCTAATTTATTGGTATAAATTAGGAGGAGCACCTTTGTGATGTATGGAATACTGAATACTGACTTATTGACATATTGATTACTAGAGACCTTGGTTAGGTATGCCCCGGTGACTGGGAATCGCTGTATTGCTCGCTGTTATGCTGAAAGACCTTGGTTAGGCAGCCCTTGTGATTAGGGATCGCTGTTTGCGTGGCCGTTTGCCTGTATTTTACTCATGCATCTCCCCTGAGATGTGTAGAGGCCCTTACATGAGCGACCTGTGTCGGCTCTCATGTTCAAAGTGACCTGTTCTGGCACTTTCCTGTGTTGTTATCTCTGAGTTTACTTTCCTATCATTCTGTTTGCTTATTATGTTTGTGTTCCTTCTGTTAAATTATATGTTTAACTCATGAATAAGTACTAACGAGCTATGTTGTGACTTTTCAGATAAGGACCAGTTGTTCAGCCTCTCCCTGTCCCGCGCGCTCCTTTATAGGATCCATCTTATTTTGATATATTACTTATGATATTTTATACTTTTATATATTACATTTCATTATACTCATGTTTTATATCTATGTCTCCTATTATTTTAGATTGCTTTATTACATAGTTTAGTTTGTATGACTTTTAGTAGATCTTTAGCCATTTCTCCAGTGAGAGAAATGAGCTTTTGTAGCCATCTTTAAATCAGTAGAATAAATGTAGTTTGTTTTAGATAATTATGCTTTATGTTTACTCATTTCAACACTAGACTAGGCGGCCTAAACAGGATGACAAATGCCTAAACAGAGGACGATACACTAAAGTTATTAGTGCAGCAACAAAAAATTGTTGGCAAATTGACTTGTTTTAAACTAACAAGTCAGAATAAAATAAGATTGAAGCAATTAGTCACAGGGATGGAAAAATATAGCCCACTAAAATTTTTCAAGATACATAAATTTGTCAAAACAACAAAGTAAAAGTGTCAATTTTTATGTATTCTTAATGTTTTTTGTTTTTTTGAGCACGTATATTATGTGGGGTTATAATTTAAGACATTTTAAAAATAAGAGTTTATAATTACTATTGTATTATTGAGTGTCTAGACTGCTAACAATAAGAGTTACCGTTATAAGATTGAAACAAAGGTCTAGACGTCTGGCGCGTGCAGACTCAGACATAACCGTTGATTGTTAACCTATATAAGATGCTATGATTGTTATGATTTACCTTCTTATGATTCTATCTGTTGTATGAGCAAGAAGCTCAATATGCTTTATTCCAAGTCGTGAATAAACCCATCTCCACTTTCTATTTAACCTTAAAACGTCTCTGCCTCAATCATTTAATCCCTCATATGGTAGCAGAGGATGGTTAATTGGCCTGACAACTAAGTGAATGAATAGAAAGAAGACTCAAGATTGAAGAAAGAAAACTGAAGATTGAAAACTCAAGATTGAAGACTAAAAGATTGAAGAATTAAAACTAAAGAAAATCCTTAAAGATGAAGGACACAACAGATTACGAAGAAAGAAGAACAACTGCTATCCCATTGTTAAGGGATAACAATTACTCTAATTGGTCTGCATTAATGCAGGCATATTTAGAGAGAAAAGATATTTTCGACATCGCCATTGAGAATGATGAACCCGAAAAACCCGAAGAAGGAGAAAAGAAATATGAAAAGAAACTCAAAATTTGGAAAGATTGGAAGAGTGCCAACGCCAAGGCCAAATGGCATATTATTGAAAATTTAGCTCCTGCAAAAAGAAATTTATACAAAGAAGAAAAGAATGCCAAGAAAATATGGCAGGAAATTGAAATGAAAATGAAGAAAGAATCAAGTAAGGAAAAATTATTCGCACTTGAAAACATCACGTCTATACAATTGAGACAAAAGGAATCAATTTCCGAATATTTTGATCGTGGCGAGACGCTACGTCAAAGGTGTGAAGACTCAGGCCGAAAAATTACAGACGAAGAATTATTGCACTTTTTAATTAAAGGCTTAAAAAAGGAATATATGAATGCAAAAGAAACTTTTGTATTTTTAAACCTAAATCTGAACCAGGCGCGACAAGGCCTTGTGACTGCCGAAGCCAATCGGAGGCGAGATTCGACAGCCAATCACGAACGAGTTAGGATCAACACACCATTAGTTCACGATTTAACAAAGATGGCGGACGGTAAAAGATTTTGCCATAACTGTGGTGCTAAGGATCACTTAAGATACCAGTGTACAAAAGGAGTAAAATGTTTTAGCTGCAATCAATTCGGACATAAAGCTAATGAGTGCCCCGAATTATTGACCAAGAATAAAGAATCCAAGAATACGGGAGCAATTTCGAAGCAACGCGTGGTCGCCGATAAAAATCAAGGTGCGAGGAAAAAAGAATATAAACCAAAGAATAGTGAATCAAAGCGAACGGCATTGATCACAACTAGCAAGGAAGAATATTGTGACGAATTATGGGAACAAGAAGAAGATTTTAATTGTAATAAACACGCCGGGAATGATAACGAGAAATGTAAAAAATGCCGTGCCGCCAATATGAATGGAAAAGACCGTGAAAAATTAATGAATCCGACCACGATTATTGATGCAAAAGATTCAACCACTGTGATTAAAAAAACAGACCTTGGTAATGGATTAAAAAAGATTTATTTCGGCAACAATGAATACAAGTATGTTTTAGATAAAAATTATTTTTTTGATGGTGATGAAAAATATAATTTAAAACAAAAAGACGATAGGCCTAAGTCTAACCCTAACATCGAGTCGTGGGACGACGACGATGAAGATTTAATAATGATTGAACCTGTTCCTAAAGAAATTAAGATTGAAAATAAGATTGAACAAGAAGATAAGATTGAACAAGAAACTAAGATTGAAGAAGAAGCAATTGAAAAAAAGAATAGGAAAAATATCCTAGAAGTCAGAAACGATCAAAATTCGCGTAAGCCTATTTTTATTTTAAAAGGAAAGAAAATGGCCACGTATGAATTAGAATATGAACAAAAAATGAAAAGAATTATTGAAATGAAAGAATTAATTTGCACTGAAAACATTTTTGAAGAAGGATCGCAAATTAAAAAAATTAAAAAAATTAATAATGGAACCGTGCCTAAGAATATTTGTCCTAAATATTTTGAAGAAAATTATGAAGATTTACCATCACAAGAGGAGGATGAAAAGAAAAATACTGACATTTTTCTAGCTGATTGCAAGACAATGTATTTGCATTCTGATGCATGCATTTGTAAGGAATGCGAACTTTATTGTGAAAAGAAGCTCGCCAGAATTAAACACCTAAAGAATAACGAAGAAATATTTGTGCTCCGTGACGAAATGAATGAAAGCAACGACGCGGACGATGAGAAGGAAAGTGATGGGAAGATTGAACAACATTTCGATGATGAAGAACAAGATTGGACAACGATTAAAGATTCATCACAAGAAAGCATCTATGAAGATGCAAAGGATACGGTAGGACAAAATTATTTAAAGGGTTTAACTAGAAATAAAAAGAGTAAACAAAATGGTAAAAATTTTAAAGATTGCAATTTATTGAAATTGACATGGAATGTGGATTCGGGAGCGACAAACCACATCACTAATAGAATTGATCTTGTTAATAAAATGATTAAAATTAAAAAGATTGTATATACAGCAGGCAAACCAATTTACACAGA